>JAQIVE010000082.1:0-58235 GCA_034698285.1 Sminthurinus bimaculatus
CACATTTCCATGGCCTTTTTTTCTGAACCAAAACCTTGTCAAAGTCCCTAAAACTATGGCATCCGGACGGGACTGATCACCTTCATTAGAGAAATTTTTCTATTATAAAGTCAACCCACCGTGGTCGGAACCCGGATTTGCAAATTGTTTTTTATTTTTACCAGCCCATCATGAATCATGAATGAGCCCAAACGAAAACAAAAAGGATTCTTGTGAGTACTACCTACACTACACACTACCTACACGTTTTTTAGTTTGAATTTTACACAGTTTTTATTACTTGATACACAATAGACAATAGGGGATCAATGTTCAATACATTTTTAGTAGAAGTCGTTCTTTAGTTATTTTGGCGTGTATATTGGACTCCATACAAATTCAGAGGTGTACCTAATAATTTTGCGGCCCCGCAAAACCAAATCCTTTAATTGATTGTGAAGCCCATCCTGTATCCTATACCATAATAAGACCTGATTAGAGCATTTAATTCTAAGCTTATTAGTAAATGGTAAATAGTAAACGGCCAACATAAGGATGTAGTTTCAAATTAAATATCTATAGTGAACAATACTACACTAATAGTGTGTTTAAATAGTGTCTGCTGTCTGGTGCTAGAATGATTTGAGTGAAAGAAAAGGAAGAATCTGTAAAATGTGATATGAATGATGCAAGCTTGGCTCCTGCTTGCTTCATTTCATTTGTCATCAACAATGAAGTGTATGGTATACACAAAAGTTTCAAACAATGACTAAACATAGTGCTACAATTGTACAAGGTTTACTCGTGATTCTCTTCATCCTGAGTTCCAGTTCGTCAGCAAATAATACGGTGGACACAGCAAATAAAGTGAATATCAGCAAAACAAACTCAAACGGGACCTTACATAAATCGTCATCCCCGAGTCCAAAGTTCAAAACGGCAGCAAAGTCACATAAGTATTAACTATAACTATCCATAATCTATACCACGCAAATACTTTATATTTTATACCTAACATAAAGAAATCCTTAATGCTCGTCGTTTATCGAATGATTTTTAATTCTCCTTTCCTTGTTTTCAGTAAAAATGCTACATTTCTTAGCATGATGACGGATGCAAGTTCAACTGGAGCAAAAGTAATTGCCGAGGTCAGCCACTTTGTTTCTAGAAATATAAGGTTGTACTTTATCTTTTTCTAAAGTTGTGCGTGTGTGTGTGTGTGTGTGTGTAGTCACAATCTTTCGGTCGACCTTAACGCTTGTGTGCGCAGTTCAGTTTTCAATTTTCGATCTTAAGATTTTTTCCAGAGTAATACATAATTAAAATATTCACACTTTTCGGAAGCCTACACGCAGATAAAACACATGTTTTGGTGCTAGCCACCATCTTTTACAGTTCTAAATTTGTATCTTTGTATAAAATATGAACCTTTTTTTCATCTTTCGTCTTACAGATAGTTAATCATGAAATCAGTGCTGCTTCATACACAGTGCATCTGTTGAACTGCAGTGATAACATTCCAGTGACAAGAATAGAGTTAAAGCCAGCTATTGACAAAAACCTTCCACCCATTTCTAATTTATCTACGGAAGTTAGTCAAGTGGACTTGACAGCTCCTCTAAGATCAAGAACATTTATGATTGACTTGGATTTCAAAAAAACAAAGCAGAAACTTATTGGAAAAGCAGCATGTTTAGGTAACAGACATTTTTTTCACGTCAAATGAATGGGGAGAAGAAGAAAAGCTATACAGTTTTTGTATGGAATTATCATTATACATACTACGCACAATGTGTAATGTGTAGTCTATGCAGTATGCACATAATACATACTGCATATGCAAAAAATCCAGTTGTTGGCATAAACTCAATACATGTTCCATGTGTCGAGCATGCACATGTTATGCGTGAGGAATATGTGGACGTTTGGAGGCCCCGAAGTATAACCGCGTTTCTGTAGTGTAGTGGTTATCACGTCTGCTTTACACGCAGAAGGTCCTCAGTTCGAGCCTGGGCAGAAACAAAAATTTTTGAACTTTTTGAGGGTGACATTTCCCCCTGATATTTTGCCGTTTTTTGCCAATGCTGATCGCCGTTTCAATATTTTTATTTTATTTTTCAGTGACTATCCTGAATCGTTTTAATGAGAAATTAGCAACAAAGTTGGTGAACTTCTCCCCAGACGATTCTTGTATTTGTGCAGTGAAGTGTGCATGTGCTTGTTTCAAAGACGATGCATATTTAGAGTGTACTGTAATTTCGGATGAAGACGCTGTAGCAGAATGGCTAAACGGGAAAGGACGCATAAACGTTTCAAAATCGTCAGTGCCCATACCTGTGCCATTATTACCACCACCTTCCTCTGCAGGAAAAGACAAACAAAAGGATGAGAAAACAGAGTTCGAGATCCTTACAGATACTTTTAGTTCGTTAGATGAAACGTATCTAAAGTTTTTGGGTTTATACTTGATCATCCTTATTCTTCTTATACTTCTTATTCTCGGTAAGTAATTTTAGATGATTTTTTTAGAGAATTTCCTATACCCCACCATGTGTACAGTTGCAATTTAAAAATGGAAATAATATCTAGGCTCGTATAAAAACACATACAGACATATCAATAGGCATGTGAGAGGTTTTCAGTTTCCATTATCACTTTTTCCCCTTTTCTCATAACTAAAATGCCAACAGGGGATTAAACTTTCAATTTTGTTTATATTAAATGAAATGTTATTTTATTTCCAAAAATTATTCAGGATTTTAGTTACACCGCTTTAATTCAGTTTTATGAACAAAAACAGGCTATTTCTCATTTTGGGGGTAAAAAATCAAAAATCTTGAATAGGTCTCAAGAAAGATTCAGCAAAAATCTACCATAGAGCCATTGATGGATGTGTGGGTGGATCTTTAGCGTAAACGCACACAAGAACCCACAAAATAAGTTTTTATACATGTATGCTGTTACCATATAATGTAAAATGAGAAATGAGGAATGAATTTTAAGCCTTTGTGTGTATAGTGTATACCTACATATACCTACCTATGTACATATGTATGTGTATTTATAGGTCTTTATTTGTACTTCCGTTTTTTCTCTTTTTCATTTATTCATTTACGTGTCATCCTCACTGTTTAACCCATCATTTGAAATGCATAACAAAAAAAGGACTGACATTTTTCTACCATTTTATCCCTCTTTTGTATACAGGTACGTGCAAAGGATTATGGGGAATATGTATATTTCAAGTTGGTAGATGTGGCCTAGCTTATTTTTACGACAAACCTAGAACCCTAACTAAATATTATGAGAGAAAGTACTCGAAATATAATGTTCAGCACGATTCCGAGGGATATCCATTGGATCCGTTTACACGAGCGCGGACCGTAAAACGACTAAATCCGTA
Source organism: Sminthurinus bimaculatus (assembly GCA_034698285.1). Lineage (NCBI taxonomy): Eukaryota > Metazoa > Arthropoda > Collembola > Symphypleona > Katiannidae > Sminthurinus > Sminthurinus bimaculatus. The sequence goes on from JAQIVE010000082.1 coordinate 3,383, forward strand.
AGAACTCAAAAAATAATTTCATGCTTACATAATAATATGTATTAAACATACAAAATGTACCCTGCTAATTCTTTCTCCCATTATTTTTTTTGTAGTGACACAGCATTATAATACTGTGTCACTACAAAAACAAATGTGTTCATATTTCTATGCCTATAGAATGATGTGTTGGATTTTAAACATGTACTTCTATAAATTATAAAGAATACTCCGTTTTTAATTCCATCACCAGTAAACAAAAGTAAGAATAGGTATTTGCACACAATTGAGCCTCCGGTTTCCGGTTACTGTAAGAAAACGAGTAAAAATGAAAAATGCTTAAAGTACCATGAGCAAATGTATGGACAAAATAATATACAATGATAGGTATAAAACTAAAAATATTACAGAAATCCGAAAAGTTTATTGTAATGCGTGTTCTGTATCAAGTGTCCCATGATTTTGTCTCTGGCTCTGAGAGAAGTTGTACATTGTGTACATGTTTAATATTTAATGACTAATGACTTTCACATTCTGCTCATCATATCTAGATGCAGAACGAAATGAAATCATAACGCAGCTACCATTTTATGGTTACATAGGGAAAAATTCTATTTCTCATTATGTTTTCAATTAAATATTCAAGTTAAGTCATAGCCACGTGTAACGCTTTCCCTGAAAAATCTCAATTTTCTGTGAGCTATTATCAACAAGAAATCGTTTGGAAATTGTAAGCATACATAATACATACAGTTGCTGGGAGTGGGAGCAAAAAGAATAATATCACTTTTTTCCATAAATGTACCTATTTATTTACATCCTCTCATCCGGGACGGTTGATTTCACTTTCTATGTATTTCTTCCAAGGATTTTTTTCGCTTTTATTATCATGAAATTTTTCCCAATAAACTGAGCTTTTATTCAGGCAATCGGAGAAAAACCCGAAAACAGTTGACACAGAAAGTGAGAAAAAGATCCGTTTATTATTTGCGTTGTGATTTTTGAAAATGGGTTGTATTAAATTTCTGAAAAACCTTTGTTGAAACGGTTGTAAAAGGCTTCCTGCTTGTGATATAATTTTTGAAAGCGTACATAATACATAATACCTGTGTGTGTGTGTGTCTTTTGATGAGGAGAAACAAAAACTGGTACATATGTTATTTATGTACACGTACATTTTTACTTGGACTATTTACATTTACATTAGGTATTTGGGGAAATTTACGAAAAATTCCACGTTTTTTTTTCAATAAAAAACGAAAACAAGATTAACATCATGATTTATGCAATGGCCTCTGTGTAAGAAATGTATTTGGAAGACGTTTGTTTGTTATTGCAGTTATTTATGTTTTATGTTCATCTTATGGATGTAATTTTCCCAATTTATTTAATTTCGCTCATTAGCGAGAGTGAGGGAAAATCGTGTAATAGAAAGTTAAACCACACATGCAGACGTTCGGTATTAGATAAATCGTATATTATGCCTAGAACGAAGACTAGTTTTGTCATAAAAAATACAAATACCTACAGACATCGTCTACCGTCTATGGGTACAATCACAAAAAGAGTTGTCATAATGAATGTAATTTTATGTCACATACAAAAAGTCGAAACATTGCCTATAGGATTTGCACCGAAGTTAGTTGATAGAGCTTAGACGCATTGTGTACGTGGATGCACATTTTTGCAGTTTCTTTTTATTTGGTTTAAAAAATCCCATATGGATATGCACTATGCACGTATTACACAACAACAAAACAGTGCATTCGTTTTCTAAAACTCGAGAAGAATCCATAAATCATTTTTGGTGAGAAAGACGGGGAGAAAAATTTTTTTTAGGAGCTACAAACGAAAGAATGTGTCTGTCTCTATAATACAAACCACTATTTATTATTTATTTTACAATAATATTACACCTTTTGTTGCAACTTGAAGTTGGATAGAAGACAGGAGGCAAGATGTATTCGACATTTTTATTTTGCATTCAACATTCGTCTTTTTCAAAATACTATGCACATGTACACATGTATATTATATGTATATGCAAGCATTCATGCTCATTGTATTTTGAAAAAAAAACCATAAAATTGTTACCATCTGCCCATCTTCGCTTTCCAAAAGTTTTTACATTCATTAATTAAGTACAACAATAGAATATGTACTAACATTAATGTTGGCAAAAATGTTGAAGTAAATAGCAGAAAATAACAGAAAACAAATCAAACAAATCTCTCTGTTCCTTCTTTTCTTCAGTGCCTATAGTCCATCTAACTTTTACTTTTACTGCCACTAGAGTACAGGCAGTGTGAGCGTAAACAGTTTTAAAGGAGCTGAGAACTGACAATGAGATGATGCTTCTTCTCTTCTCTGATTTCGCTCTTCCTAATTGTTGACAAAATACATGCTCATATGGATATACTTTGATTTAGTTTTCAAATGAATAATGTGGGAAAAACGAATCTTTTCGTCACATAAAAATGAAGTTTACAGTATAAATGTATACATTTATAAAAAATCACGATCTGAACATGATCTTATTCAATTAGCCAAGCATAAAGTTAAAACTGTTGAAACTTTAACAAGCTATTATGTAGATAGACAATTTTGCAGTAAAAATAAAATAATCGTTTGATTTACGGCAGTGCGAGGTTTGTTCCTAATCATACAAAATATATTACTGTTGTTTTTTTTTTTGAAAACAGGGTTAGTGCTTTCCTTTTGAACGTGGTTTTCTTCCTTTGTTGCCCCTTCTTTTGTTTTCTCTGGATGAAATCCTGTTGCTGTTCTGATGGGAAGGAGGACTCACCGTATGATGGCAAGGAGAGAGAGCCTGTGTTGACTCCAACGATTTCGGGAAATTTGCGACGTCGAAGTTTGCCGAGAAATACCGCCTCAAAAATAAAGTCGCCCGATATCTCAACTAGTAGCAGCAGCAAAAATGTCAGAAAGAGTTCTCTTGATACGAGCAACGTGAGTCTTCAATATTGAACAACAAACCTTTTTTATACCTTTTTATTTATCACTATACCAGATTATTGCTGATAGCTTTATGCATTTTAAAACCATTTTTGAAAGGAAAAAAGAAAGTTACTGAAAGTTGTTAGTAAAATATATAATCTGTCGAGGAATCATAAAGCTTAGAAGAAGAAGAAAAGGTGATAAAATGACACAGAATTAAATTCAATCCTTTGTTTTTCTTTCTTTCTTTGTGTACTTAAGCCGATTCCGGACGACGATGAGGAAGATGAGGAAGGAATGCTCCCAGAATCTCGTCACAGTGAACCCACAATCACTGCCGCATACGCTCAAGTGTACACTCAAAAGAAAGATAGCACCCCGATCCTCTCGCCTCTACCCAATTCGTCCACATTCCTCAAACAATTGAATCGTCAACCAGAGACAAATCCCGCAGAACATGATCCTCACAGGAACCTCAAAAATGAAGGGGGTCAATGGGGTAGTTTTCAAGGTCAATGTTGCAAAGGAGTTTACGGTAGCTGGCATCGGGCTCCTGCCTTATTCACTGATGTTGGAATGTCGAGATCGGCCTTTGAAATGTCTCGACGAAGAACTGTCAACCCCGTTGTAGATAAAATGGGCTTTCGAGTTGAATCAAATAATTTCTAGTACACAAAATGTTGATAGTAATTACTAAAGTGTCCACATACAGTTTTATTCATGTTTATTATGAAATGTTTGCAAGTTTAATCAGTCAACAACTCGAAGAAAAAAGTAATAAAAAGCCGGAATCGAGATTATGTTTCTTACAATTATGATTATGTTTTTTACGCATTCCGACCAAAGTAGATATGTATGCACTCTTTACAGGTGTGTCTCTATTTAATACTCAACTCGCTAATTGTTTTTAGCAATAGCTCATTTTCAAGTCTTTACCATTCTCTACCTCCTTCATTATGCGAGTATAGTATGTGCCTCTTTTTTTAAATAATTGTCATTCATGTATTAAATTAAATTAGTTAGTTGTTGAATTGTGCATTTTATTTATTCTTGTGTGGACTCAAATTTTTACAAAACCTGAAACTTGAATTGACTAATGAATGAACCACCAAGATGGCAAGGATTTCAGGTTAAACACTGGGAAGCAGCATGTATGCTACATTGCTACATATTAGCTATTAGTAATGTTGACGGCAATAAATAACAAAATATTTTCTGCCTTATAATTCCCTATCAAAAAATTACAGAGACAATACACGACTAACAATAACAACAGAGGAAAATGTATGTATAATATTCAATATTCTACCTTAATAACAATAAGCAACGTACAATTTTGGAATAATAATAGCATCGGCAATAGGTGCTCTATTCGTTTTTGTTAGTTATTGTTATTGTCTTTGATATTTTGCCGACTCAAATATTACGATGATACTTGACAATGGAGCAAAAAATGAATTGTACCTATAATAAATGCATGCATAACAACAATTCTCTATAGAATTTGCATTTATGTGGTCGCACATAGCACATACATATATAGTATGTACAACAAAAACATTACCTGAAAGTAAATACCGTCAAGTCTGCCGACCTTAACAATAATAATAATTACAACTTAAACTTAATATAATTTTGTGCACGAACGAGCACATAGTAACTCGTAAGTCGGCTCCAAACAATTTGGTTCAAGAATTTATAATCTAATAAACATACTTATGACTTACACGGTAGTTAAAGTTTACATAATAATAATATACATATTGCGACTTCTTCTTATGGTTCGGTTCACTGATGTACACTTCAATAATATCGTATGTACATAATATGTACCTACACACACACATATAGGAGCTTCATTGTTAATTTGTCCAGAGTTCCCAATACATATTATCCGTCTTGTCTTAAATAATACTGAGATAAGTCTCATTACCACTGAGTCATTTTCCTTTCTTTTCTAACAATCGACTTGACAATCCTAATCGTAAATCCAATATTATACCTAGGTCTTAAAACTCTCCGAAATTCATTAATCGACAGCTTGGCCACCCTCTAAAAGTTACTTTGAATTTGAGATTGGAACAATAAAGGTCATTTGTTTATGATTTTGATGGATGGAAAAACTGTGTTTCCTGGCAAAAATGAAAATTCCCGATGGGAAACGTTATTGTTATGAATGTTCTTCAGTCTTGATGTATGTACTATGTACATATTTATTACAAATAAACAGCTCGTGCATTTTCCCACCTTTAGCCTTTTCTTTTTCCTAGAGCTGGAAATAAATAAATACTATGTAGGTATCTGGCTGATCCGCTCAACAAATGACACATTTTATAACAACCATCATAATTAGTACTGCCCTACAAGTGTACATTGTGCTACTCTATATATATTCACTTGGATTTGGACATAATATCTTCTTCATCGTTTTCTTGTTGAATATTCGTATAATGTATACTTGTTGTAATGTATATAATTGTATTAGAACAGTTTTATTCCTTAAAGGGATGCGTAAGCATGAACCATTATGATAAGAATGGTGGTACTATGTAATGTGTACAGTGTACAGTGTACACTGCATATAAGTTAGAGAGTAGAAAGACAGAGAGGAATGCGACTACACCGACCATACACTATATTATTGTTACTGCAGATATACAATTAAAATTAAGCTCTTTTCTTGTACTCAAAGAGTGGTCAATTATGGGTAGTGAGGCCGTTTTCAGGAATTCTTTTGGCTTCCCCCTTCTCTCTCTTTCGCTCTCTAGTTTCTTTCATTTCATATGATGTGTCATTTTTCTTTCTTTTTTCTCCCTGTCTGCTACTGCAGTGTAGGTAATCACAGCAATTCTCAACGAAATGAACCTCAAAACCAGAACTACATACCTACATGTATACTAAATAAATGGTAGAGACCAAATCAGACCAAGTCAACCCAACAGATACGCTTGACATACAAAATATGTATACCTTGCCTAAACATACATATTACATATCCATGCTGCATACGACACGAACATTAGTTTGAACGCTAACGTTGTCCTAACATTGTGTACCATACAAGACACAACATGTACAAACTTTGGTCCACCTCCTCTAATCCAGATTGCATACCTATTACTTTTGCTGGTCTGGATTGTTGTGGATGAAGAAAGAACCAAGACATATTTATACTATTTGTTCCCATTACCCACTATTTCAAAACGTATCTATCTATCATCCATTATCCTTTGTATATCTATGTATGTATTTATACAGAAATATACGTACGTCCGATTCCCATATTTGACTCGGCAGTTTTTCTTTCTTTCACTCTCAAGTCGAGGAATCTTTCTGCCACACACACTATTTACCATTATTTCATTCTGTCTGCCCACATAATATAATACACTTGCGACTATACGACTACCTTACGTTTGAAGATATGTGAGCAAGTGTTATGTTATTAGGATGTGAAATAAATACCCGGCGGGATGTTTTTGAAAAAATCCGTCAAGAACTAGAGTATAAACTATAGAGAACGATAATATCGAATAATGTGTATTCTTTCTACTTTGTATAAGCTGCATAATACTTATGTGTAATATAGGTATTGTATTTTCATACCACATTCAAAAGCATTGATTCTGTTTTGGACTGGGATGCTGTGTTTTTGTTATGGGATGTGTATGCAGTAGTAGTAGTAGTAATAGTAGTAGTAAATACTAGTATTGTATATTGTATAAAATAGTACGTACCGTATATATATCATATATTATAAAGCAATACGTAAGAGGTAAAGTGTAAAAACCTTTTCTGTTGATGCTTCTGGCTACCTCGGTTTGGTTTTTGGTGGGTGAGATGAGACCCTTCATATCCTTTTCCACATACATACAATACAGAATACAGAGATAAAAAATGAAGGAGAAAAGAAGAAGATGAAGAAGGAACTGGAGAAGGAGAAACCATATTAAAAAGACCATGTATGAAAACGTAGATAAGTACAGGGGGGACTTCTTTTTTTCTTGGTTTGACTCAGATATATAATGAAAATGAGTATTATCGGAAGATGAAGAAGAAAGTGAAAGAAAAGAAGAAGATGATGATGATGCTGATGGAAATGCTCCTTGATAACTAAAATATATTATGATGAGACGGAGAAGGTTACGCTTACGCACAACAGTCGGATCCTAAAACCAGGAGGAGAGTTGGGGGTGAACTGTATAGAGTCTGTATAGAGATAGAGTATATATAGAGGCAGTCCAAAAGTTAAAGCGTTGCTCCTTCAGTTCTTTCATCCTTTTTCCATTTCATCTTTCTTTCGATTTTCTTTGTCTAATTTCAAGGATGATGATCATCCCTAGGATTTGACGCCAGCTCCACTGGTTCCCTGACTCGCTATAGGTCTATGTATTTGTACAAATAAAATCCATTCAAAAATATGTATGTACATACAAACATATCGGCACATACATAAACATATCTCCATACGAGCGGAGTAATTAAACAGGCATGTAGATAATAATGAAGTCTGCGAATTTTCACCACCTGTACGGAAAAGAATAACTGAGACCTCAGCAGCAGAACAGCAACACATGGAAACATACTTGACCGAAAGTACTTATGTACTTGCTGTGTCTTTAAAAGCATGCAAAACAAGAAGAAGAACAGACGTCGTTTTAATATTTTGCACAAGTGAAGTGGTCGGAACTATAAAGTCTGGACACTTTGACGCGACTCCATTCAAATTATATTTGTTTCCTCATCTCTTCCTCGGTTACGAGCATATTATTTGTGAACCGAACCGAAGGCAAGAGTAATCAACTGTACTTTAATGTATAGTAGGAAATGCTATATAGATGAATATATGTATCCTGTGCATATGTATGCATACTGTATACATACATATTCACTTTACGATTACGACTGACAAGTAACGTTAGGAGTTCAAAGTTTGAATGATGCGCGATAATATAGTAATAATGTAATGTAACTTAACATAACGTCCAACATACACCTGAAGAGATGCTAAAGTGCAAATTAACTTAGACAAGAATTTATTTAGTCTCCTATTATAACATGTACATAATATACTCACATAATATGTATTATGTATATGTATATCCAACAGCAAAATATGCACAATCACAGTTACTTGTATGTACACTTGAATTTCATCATTGGATCTCTTCCTAATATCCATACAGGTTTTACAGGACTGTCGAACATACAATAATATGTACACCTCATGATATAAGGTAGGAAAGTGCAGCAAGTGTATATTACGTATATGTATTATGCTTACAAGAGTCCGACCCAGGCCAAGAAAAAGAAAAGGAACGTTTCCCATTCCATCCCAACTTCATCTTATTTCGTTTCATCTCATACGGAATTCAATATTATGTATAATATGTACATACATGCACCGACATCTCGTTCATACACATGACACGTCCATTCTTCATTCAGTCCATGCCATGCCAGGGCTGAACAGTGAACAGACCTTTGAGAGACTTGAGACTAATACACAATAATATGTATTCCTATATGCTTTCTAACTACAAGATTCATACAAAGGAAGAGTAGTGCATTATTATATGTTGTGCATAGCTTATAATATTATAGCAAATGAAAAAACGATGATTTCGTTCCTGGAACGAAAGAAAATCAACCATGACTGAAGTGACCCTAAACAGAAAACAGAGAGAGGAACAGAGATGATGAACCTTTTTCATACACTCGTAAATACAGCATAGTATTCACACATAGGTACTCTTGATGTATGTACATATTTACTACTTACACTGTGTAAGTTACACGTATAATGCACAATAAAATGGTAACTGTGGATTCACTTTCTTACATTACAAATCTCAGGTATCCACATGTATACAAGGATTTTATGTACATACATATAACGTTTTGACGTTCGTTCGTTCGTTGGCGTTCCTTTTTTTCCTATTCATTTCAAAGATTTTAGTTCATTGTGAAGGTTATGGACGACTGAATGTATAATGGAAATAACAAGAAGAAGAAATGAGAAGAAAAATACTTGGAAAACGTTGTGTCGACAACTTGAAAGTGGTTGTAATATGGACAGACGACCATATTACACACACATCTAAACATATTTTGAAGGTGTGTGTTTAAAGTATAGAGTGTATCGTTTTTGCTATGTATCATGCTTGGACCCTAGACTGTGTTAGACACATGTAAGTATTGTATGCAACTCTCATTGTTGATCGTGTATGTATTGATAGAATATGCGTAATGAGCTGTGTAAACATGCATGTTTAAATGGAAACAAGAAAAATGGATTATGAAATATGGAATTTTATCATAGCAAGAAAAAAAAGAAGATTCTATGTATCCTGTATGTATAAATAATCATACGTCAGAGGGAGGCTTATTCACTTTTTTCTTATCCATGTCTATATGTAGAATGAGGAAAAAACACATGCAGCCTTCTTGCTTTAGTTGTATATTATACTCTTTATCAAATGGTTGTAGCTAATGAATTAAAAAAAGAAGAGTTTTTTAATGTTTAAAAAGAAAGATCCGGACCTACATCATATTTTTTACATGTATTTCATCTCCTTCAATTTTCAAATTCCATCAGGATGAAACATCAACAACCAGAACCTGAGAATCCAGAACCCTGCCTCCCCCAAATCCCACCTTTTAATTCCTAATATATCCTTATACGTATGTGTATAATAATCCGAGATTTGATTTTGATGAAGATGATTATAATCAAGAAGGAGAAGGAAGAAAAAGAATATATAATCTAGTAAAACTAAAGAGTAAAAAGATATGCCAAGGACAAAATGACTCCTTTGGTATGTTGTTCTTCAAGAATTGTATCAATTTACAATTTAGGGGAACCGGCAACTCATCCAATTGTGAGTAGTCATCAAGTATACATATTTTTAGGTATAAATTCACTCTGCACGTACATACAATGAACATGGATATACTATACAATAGGTATGTAGCTACGATGGCACAATGTCGAATCAATAAATATATCTATATCTACTATAAAATATCATCAGAGACGGACATCACAGTCAGACAGACCGAACCGATCAAGCAGGAAGGCACATACATAGAGAAACTTTGAGAGAAATGAGAAGCCAGGAGAAAGAACAAGGAGGAAAAAAAGAAGTATACAGAGAGAGACGGGAAGAAAAAGGTCTTCGCACTTCTTGGAGAAATTTTTGGGGTTGGTTGAACAAAAAATAAATAAGAACTAAAGAAAATACGTCGGGATCTTTTAGAAACAGAACAATAAATGGTCTCTGTAATATAATAAATAGCGCCCTCGAGGTTCCTTTGCTCTTCCTAACTATTCCTTCAGTCTTCATCTCCACATCTATCCATCTAAAATCTAAACCAATCACCCTCTCTGCCCCTCTCACTTTCTTGCGCTCTCGAGTTTGAGAAAGAGCCAAGGAAATAAGAACGAACCTGACTGAATCACCAACAAAAACGTATTTCTTTCTACTCATACACAATGTATAAATTGCATCATGATGCTCGCACACACACATACATATTATATACAAACACACACATTACTTTCAGTTTACGCAAGAACGGATTTTCCCTCACAGTACGCACAATGTACAACACCATTCTGGTATTTTACAAAGAAATATGCGTGTAGCAACATGTGGAAATGTAAGTATTTTGTATTTTGTACATACCACGTAGAAAACGAAACAGAGAAGCCATGTAAAAAGCTAGTAACAAAACTCAAACTGAAACCAAATCTAGAGCAAAAAGCAAAAGCTCATGTCCATGGGAAATAAAATAAAATGGTCAAAACTTACACGGGAGAAGAAAAAGAAAAAGTTGGGAAAAAATTCGTCGGAAAAATGTGTTCGTAATTGAGAATATATGTAAGTCTTTAATATTTTCCCTTTCGCCCTCTCCTTCATATAGTCTCATTTTCTTGTCTAGTTCTCTGCTGCGCCGATTCCGGTGCCTAAAATCTGTATCTTTTAAGATCTATTTCAACTTTCAACGTCTTCACGTGTGAGTGTGTGAGTCATGAGTTTTTGAGTCCAGTTCGGGCCCAGTTTCACATTGTTTTACTATTTTATTTGTACACTGTAAACTGATCGTGAGTGTATCATAGCCCCATGAATTTTTTCCGCCACATTAATTAAATCCATACGTTTTATGTAGGTTTTAATATACATACTTTTTGTAGGACAAGGACTTTTGTTACTGTACTTTGAAATGGTAATTAGAATGGTTGCATGTGTATATTTCCAGATACCTGACATGCATCTCCCAATTTTATCATGTATGTAGGTAAGTACATATATGTATCTGCATAATACTATTTTTACTACGAGTGAGGGTGAAACCAAGACTTTTATAGTATTATGACGATAAAATTTTATTTTTGTGTTGGGCATCGGAAGAAATTGTAAGTTTGTTTTCTATGTATTTATATATACACAGCTACTCCTACAATATATTATGTAGTAACTTACTATTTTATCTTTTACCTTTACAAAGCTAAATCATACTTGTCTTCCCCTTATCCGGCAGCTGAGGATGCATAATATGCATGCATGCATGTATGTATGTTTACGGCAGCTTCTTTTTGTGCACTTCTTTACATAAATAAACGTATGTTGAGAGATATATACTTTAAATAAAGAATGAATTCTCTCGGCTCATTGAAAAAGTTTCCTCCAGGGTCTGACTGGGGTTTGGGTTGCATTCCCATGAAATCCCCGTACAACTAGATATGTATATGTATGTAGAAGACAGGGAAAGAGGGAGAGAGAGAGAGAGCATAAGCAAACATAAACAAACTAGGTAGTTATTTGCTTGTTCTTTCCACGGTACACATCGGGAAAATATACCTGCCTTCTTAGGCGTACCAACACAGTTCATAGTGCATAGTGCATACGTATACACAACGTGCATTGAGCAGGTAAATATAAATTTGTTGGTTGCAAATGTACACAAAATACACGCCGCGATTTATCTTTGTTCGTCTCTCTGTTCTTTGCTTTTCTATCAGTACATTGGATACTTACATTAGAGAGAGAGGTCCTTAAACATTCATGTATCGGTACTCTCATCATCAAATATGCATAATTTTTCGAGTATTACACCTCCAATTCATTCCTTGAGCATATTTTATAGTGGGTTATATGTATGTATTCTTCCCTATGTTCTTGACTCTTTATCCTGTTTTCAACTGTAAACATGTTCTAAATATTCCAGTAATAATAATCATATAGTCAAAATAGTAATGTGTGGGAGATGCCTACAAATAACAAATAACAATAGTAAGAATCATGACAGAAATACGGACGTATATACATAACAATTTATTATAATACACCCTAATGTAACATAATGCGTACTTGTATATCTATAAATGTAGTGGAATGATGTAAAGCTTCAATGTATGATGCAAAAAGAACAAGCTCTTCATCATGATGCATGAATTTACTTACATTCAACGTACATACAATAAGTAAATTATGTATTATGTATTGTATTTTGTATTGCCTTTCTGTGTATTGTCCGTTTTATAGCTTTTCTTGTATCTTGTATCATTGTGATTTGTGAAAGTAATGTATGTACCATGTATTACAGTACAGACTACAGACATTCACAGAGTTTTCAATGAAACTGAAAAAATTATCCTCGTCCTCACGTGTGTCTATTCTTTCTTTAGAACAGTGAAACAATTTACATGATGCATTCATTACATTTATTGTCTCCCCATCTATCCATCCACAAACACGATTTAAAAAGTGTACGCTGTAAATTTTATGCAAAATGCAAACTGTTTAATGCATCTTTTGAATCGGCTAATTCATAAACATACACTCATTTTGTGGGCTCAAAACTCCAATAAAAGCCAAAGCAAAGAAAAGTGGACAAAATTCATGGATTACTTTTATTTTATCTATGTACTTATAACTTATACTCGTACAGGTACGCAAGTAATTCATTTTATATTCTCAAGTATTTATTAGCTCTACTTAATTGTTCATGTGTAGCCAATACAATATTTTGTGCACTATTTGTTTATTAGTCTTGTGATGTCGATGTCAACCTTTTTCTTCTTCCCTTTTTGCATATATTTTACAACATGTATTTGTATTGTATATTAGCCATGCATCTAGTTTTTTTCCGCATGAATTCCTCTACATATTCTACATGCAAGTGGACATGTAAATAAGAAGATTTTGTTGGGAGATAAGTGCGATTTTTTATTTTTTGTGGCAATCATGTAAAACTGCCCAAATGTATATACAATATACATACGTACATATTATGTACTGTATACATGTTTGGTTTCAAGTAGGAATTAGGGTAAGCTCAAAACCGTATAAAAAGCTGACTTTGTTGTTGCTGTCCCACGACTAAAAAAGCCGCTTGAAAAGTGAGCATAAAGCACATAACACAACACACATGAGAGATGAGGAACAAGATATTGTACTATACATTTATTCCATAGTGTGCATTGTACTTATGTGCAGATGTAAATCAGGGAAAATGATTGTCTAATTTGAAGGAAAAGAAAAACAGAATCAGAATATATGTATAGACGAAGGAGTAGAAGGAGAAGGAAAAGAAGAGGCAGTCGAGAAGATGAAAAAAGTTTTTTTTGCCTCATGTAAGCATAAGCTTATGTATTATGCTTTGTGAAGCTCTGCTTGTCTGACTCATTGGAAACTTTAAGTTACTGTACATGCTCGATTAGTACGTCAGGTTATTGAAATTTCTACTACGAAAGCTCTACTTGTATACATGCTGTCTATGGGGCTAACTTTGAATAGTACACCTGACACACTAATCGAGCATTTATGGTAAATGAAATGAAAGACGGAGAGCGAGAGCAGCAAGTTTTTTGTGTGTGAAGAAGTGATGTACGTACATAATACATACATATATCTGTATATGAAGTACATATACATAGTTGGAAGTGGACCCCCAACTACCATACCTATAGAAGAAACCTTTCCTTTGAGACTACAGTGCGTGCAAAGAAGGTGGATAATTCATCTAGATATGTATGCAACTATATGTATGTAGTCAGGATCGGTTTAAAGTACATAATATGTTCGTCCTTCTATCTATGAACTCGAATCCAACCAAACCAAAGTAAGCGAGAGAGGGATAAAGAGAGTGAGAGGAGAGGCAGGATATTATGTATATGCTTATTACAATCCCTGCTCGAAGAAGTGACCGCTAAGAAAATCTTGCATGATAAGTAGCAGATATCTAGATGTACCTATGTATGCTTATACTTGCATACATACACGCATTCATAGTTTGTGGGGTTTTTTCACTGGTTGTTTCAGTTTGACAACGACATCGAATAGACCAACATCACGTTGGAGAGTGAAGCATCGAGGAAAAAACTACATAAGCAGTCCGACTCGTAGCACTGAGCACATATTATTATTACAAGTGCATAGTATACTGAAAAGTGAACACTATAGTGAAATGAAGTGAAAAAACGATTTAGTTATTTGGGGTAAAATAATATTATAAAGTGAGCACCAAGGAAATTTCGGATATAGCAATACATATATATATATATATACGTAAGAAATACGAGTCCTTCAAAGGAGACCCATGTGGAAAATTCAAGAGGTATTTGGTGTATGTATGTACTGCATAATATACCGACCGATACCATAAACAATCATCTTATTTTATGTGTATGTGGTGAATGTGTGTATGTATAGTGTATACAATATACATAATTGTATTATATCCATTTTTGAGGACCCTAACCTAGTCCTCAGACGGCGGAATGCTCACAAAATATCCAACCATCATCCGACAAGTGTGAACCTGTTGACTTGATCGTCTTGATCTTTCCCCATTTCGTGGAACCTAGTTTTTGAAGAGAAATACCGACTTGTCGGTTTATGTACAACACACCGTCGGCCCAAATTATTTCACAACACATAGCATATATACTTATATATTATATACATGTGTATTCTGCAGTGCTTGTTTCCTGTACGTTTACTCATGGTATACAAACGACTTTTCTGTTTTTCATTTCCCCGTGTTGCTCAGAGTAAGTAACAAGTAACTTGCTACTGCTGCTACTAAATATTCCCGAGTGTACTCTATACAAATAGTTATATGCCCAGTGTCTGTGGAGAAAAATGTGAATGACTCAGAAGTTTAGAGCAATAATACTATACTTAATCCATAATACAACGTATCATGGGTTTTTGTGATGTAAAATTGGAATTTTAGTTCAGTGATTGTTTCTGCATTGAGTTTTTACTATCGTCAAACTGACAGCCAGTCAAAGCGACGTGTTTCTGTGTCTCTGTGTGTGTACTTAAACTTCTAAGGTTTATTCTATTCAAGTTTATTTCAACCTACAGTGTCAACAAATAGTTCAAGTGAACGTTTTTAATTTTTAAGTCCAAGTGAACTTTTAGTTTTTAACACTAGCAACAACTTTAGTTTTATCTTTTGTGACTGTTGTGTGTTTTGTGTGGAGTGAAAAAATATTTTGACGACCGTTTGTGCTGGACATTTTTTTTTTGGATTAATGATCAAAAGGTGAGTCATTCTTTTATTTATTCAAGTGATAAATATACGTTACGCTATATCATTATCATTACATTTTAAAAGCTGTGTGTGTCTACTGTGTGTAGAGATCAAGTCGAACGCGTTTCTGTTTTCATTCATGTCCTTATGCATGGACGTGAGTAGGAATATGTGTATCAATAATCAATAGAAGTATAGGAAAAGTATTTTTATTATTATTTTTAAACAATAAAAAGATACAAGTCATTGTCAGTTTCTCTCTCGTCTGTTTATACTTATATGCACTAATTTGTCTATGTTTGCCTGCCGTGTTATTTCACAGTGCACAACACAAACCATATGCACATGTGTAATGTTGTGTACATAAATATGTAATGGAATAAAAACAAACAATGGTATGTGTATGCTATTGTGAAACTTTGACATTTTAACTATTCACAGTAAAATGATATGTTATATTTATGCTATGCCAATTTCGTATTACATATTATTACATGCATAATATATAAACTGTAATAATATATTACAACAATAGTTACTTATCATTACTACACATTCAGCAGTTTGAACTAAACTATAAACTCTTAAAGTTTCATTTAATTGGCTGATGGGAAATGCAATAAAATATAAATACTAAATGCATTACTAATGCATATATACGTACCTACTATGTATTCGAGAATCAATAGTCCTACCCCATCCACTTGTGGCTGTACGATATCATTCGTCATATTTAATACAACTTATTTACACATTTCAATTTTGTTATTATCGCACATTACAATAATATTATACCAAACTAAATTTTTGAAGCCTTTAAATTTTTATTGTAACTGAAAAATTATACTCCTGTGTAACTGACTAACTGACCCTCTCTCGATTTTCAATGCTCAATTTCTATTACCTGTTTTATGATTTAAAAAAGAAGTGGGGCCGTTTCTTCATCTTTCAGAAAGTTCTCCCGTTCTCAAAAGTGCACACACAATAGAGTATCCTGTGTGAAAACTAGTGTCGAATGTAGTTTTCAAAAAAATACAAAAAAATACTAGTTAATTAATCAAAAATTGACTGTGCAAAAGGGTTATAATCGTAAAATTGACATGATAAGTCAATTTAAGGATTATAACAATTCAAATTTTCAAATCAGCTGCATTCCGCATCAATGCGGACAAAAACCTGAAATAATAATGTCAAAAACGTCAACACTGTCCATGTCCAGCTATCAGCAAAACTCATCAACAGGTTGTGAAGCACAAATAAAGCATAAACATTTTTATTGCAAAAAATGAAAGACTTTTCGATCAATTAATCGAAATCATTTTTTTTTCTTTTATCGTGTATAGTGTATACAGATACCTGTCACTACGCACTACATAACAACAAACAAGCAAGAAATTAGAAACTCGATCACTTTACTTTGTACTTTTACATCTTTTTACTTTTTACATTTTAAGTACGTCGTAACAATAATTGTCAGCCAGTCAGCCAAAATGCACAATAGTGAAAATGAAAAGTGCACAAGTGCACTTAATACTTAATCTCTCTAACGCTGAACACTGTTGAATTTTGTACGACACAAGTCGTAAATACAGAAACTACTTAAAGTGAATTAGTAAAAGTGAATTTCCTCAGAATCGTATTTAATACTAATTTAATAGTGCAGTCCTTATCCTGTTACTTTATTGTTTTATATTGTGTGATTAAAAATTAAAGCAGTAAGAACAATCACTTACTGCACACACGTGCATTCATGTACATATTATATTTATCGAAGTTTGATATCAAAGTAAGTCAACTGAAAATAAACCTGTGCTCATTTGATACTCTGATACGACTGATACTCGTAAATGAAAGTGTTTCATCTGCAAACTACTGTAAAGTAAATTATGTATCAGTAATCAGTATAGTAATATAGTAACAAAAGTAAAAGGAGGTAAGTATAATTACAAGGAGATTTTTTGAGAATATGGTATACATACATACATAGCTACTATAGTTATTGCAAACGCAGGCCGACAGAATGATATCAATAGGTATTAGGTATTATTATTATCATATCTTTCCCCATAAATACTTCCTATTACTTCCTATAGTATAAGCCTTGAACTAAAGTCTAAAGTGATTAAACTTCAAGATAACTTATGCTGTCTTTCTTATAGTTTCAGGATAGAAAAGAGAGAAGCCAGCAAATATTTTTGCAATATTATCTCTTGGAAGTAAATCAATTATCAATGAACATCAGAATGAAAGTATGTATATAATATATTATGTATAAGTAGGTTGGTTGAGTTTTATTATCCAAAATACTGTAGGATAATATTACAGACGTGCTGCAGGACTAGGTCGTAAGTTTAAATACTTGCTGCACATATTTAATTAATTTAGAATATATTTCATAATGAAGTATGCATACTTCATTATGAAGAAGTATATTATACTCATGTAATACTCATACGTATGAGTATAATATACTTCTTACTAACATCGTTGACAAAAGTATCTTGTAATAGGCGAATCTCAATTAGAAAATGAAAAATGACATTGAAAGATTTGAGAAATACATAAAATAATATGTACGATTCCTTTATTACCGATCTTAAACATCATGACATTTTATTATTTAAAACTTAAAACTTTATGCTTTACAACTCCAGCTCATTCATTTTTTTAATACTGATCCAAAGAGATACTACTTTTCATTTGAATTTATTTCAGAATGTGACATGCGATTGTAAACTGTTGATTGCTTGTGCCGATTGAACCTCTTCTCAATGCATAACTCTAATTGTGCCGTGCTCAAGTAAAACTAATCACGATGAGTTTCTTTGAAATATCAGTAACAAGATAAAAATGTATAGACAGCAAAGGATGAATGAAATAGTAAATTGAATATGTACGCAGAAAACCTTTTATATCAAACTTTAATAATATACATATTATGTATTCATGTTGTGTTATTACACAACATGGTTGGTGTATAAGACAAAAGATCATAGTATACCCACGTACTTACCAGTTATATTTATTTATGCTGCACAAAAAGTAATAATAAATAATATACACTAGTTGTGAGTTTATTCGTTTAAAAAAGGAAAAAAATACTAGATATTATTATATTTCCCAATAAACATAGATATACATAGATTACATCGACAAACACGATGTAAAAATATTATTATCTAATACCTTTTTCAGTATACACCATGTTTTTATTTCAGTTAATTTTATTATTTTGTGTCTTTCAGTATTGCTAGTCGGTACAAGAATAAGAACCTGAGGCCGTAATTGTTATTAAAAGAGTCAAAGTATAAGATTACAGAAAAAGTTTTCTCTATCTATTGAAGAGAGAGAGAGAGAGAGAGTAAAGAGATGGAAAGAACAAGTTCCAAA
Source organism: Sminthurinus bimaculatus (assembly GCA_034698285.1). Lineage (NCBI taxonomy): Eukaryota > Metazoa > Arthropoda > Collembola > Symphypleona > Katiannidae > Sminthurinus > Sminthurinus bimaculatus. Next base: position 22,256 of record JAQIVE010000082.1, read on the forward strand.
GTGGTAAAAAATAATATGTACTGATGTCTATACATAATACAGAATTATTAGATTATTAGTATGGGTTGCGCATTACTACGACTGTATTCCATCGATAGTACATTTTATACTATGTTTCATCGACTGTCTAGGAAAAAATTCAGCAGCCATTTCCGAGAGAATTGCAAGTAGGCAAGCACTAATCATTTTATTGAAAGAATATCGTCACAGGAATACTCATTATTATTATCCGTTTCATTAGTCGTGGATGGCTGTCAGAAGTCGGAATACTAACATGTACTCCCCAGAGACACGATTGCAATTTCGGCTTTTATTTTATTCTTAGTACACCAGTTAGACAAATATAACGTTTTAATCAATTCGTCATTGACAGTAGCTATTGAAAGTTAACAATGAAAAGAAGCAATTCCGGCGGTCACCGGGAATGCGATTTGTCGGGAAAATTTAGGGGGGCAAATGGAAAACAGTATAACGATCGCTATGTGTTGATATCGACAAAATTGTAAGTCGTAATAAGTACTTACAAAAAATGATTTTAGAGACAATTGAAGTAAACATTGCGTTTTTGGGATTTTCAGACCCTTACTCGGGGTCTCTTATGGTTTTTTGACAAAATTGTGTAGTTTCATTATTCATTATCTAGGGTCAAAAACTGTATTAATTAAAGAGTCATCCCTTTATAAAAATATTCTGTGAATATTATGATGTAAATAGTACTCATAGGATGTTTCCTTGGGAAGCACTTCTAATATGTTCTAATGTACGAGTCTTGGAAGATTGATGTATTCAGACGTAAGCAGGAGTAGGTACTTTAATTGCTAATGTGGACATGATTCCGCGGTTTCTGGATACATCGTTTATGTTATAATATTCTTCATGTTGCAAAAAACACACAAGTATAATCTATAAAGTGATTGGATGGGTAGATTTTTTTTCAGTATAGATTTTTTGCTCGTTTCAATTTATCAGCCCATTATGTCTATGTACGTTTGTATAAATGGTATACGTGTATGCTTCTCTTCCCTCTGCAACAATGACACTAGCACTTTAAAAAATACATTGATCTTTTATTCTTTTTGTAGCATTGATATTCTGCAGAGATAGAATGTAAATATTATATAAGAAGGAAAATACACGTGATACTATAATGTAAAGGCTGGCTTCTACCTTATATTTTTTTGTTTTTTCATCTTGGGTGTATTATGCATATTGTAGCCACCATGTACTATATGTACAAATCAGCACTGAAGTCTATGTTTACATATGATTATAATACATTATGCTATGATGCAGTTGCTTGCTTGTGATTACTCACACAACAATTACGTCTTACAAACAGCAGCATACAGCAGTGCCCTTGTGTATATAGCCTATATATATATATATATACAGGTATATTAATTGTATTTTCAATGCATGTTTTTCAGAGTATAGAAAAGTGACCATAGTCTAACCATATCCGCATACCTCTTTCTACACACACACACACACACATAGATGAAAAGATATGTGTACAGATTACAGATATTCGCAAAGACAAAGTGTACTTTTGTTCTATGTTTGACTTGAACTACATATTATTATAATACATTATTAATTTCGAGCAGTTAACTATATAATAACATGTGTTCTCACTATTTGTTGTTTTATAATGGAAAAAGGTAATGAACAGACGTCATTACAAACTTTTATTAAGCATGCACTTATGTTAGGTGCATACCGTATGCATAAAAATAAAATGGTAATAAATATGTAATTTAAATTATTTATTTTCTTCTTCTTTTTAAATTACAGTTCAGAGGAGCAACATTGGCAGCAACTAAATCAACTTATGTAATGGTTACATTGAAGTTAATTACTAGCCTACAAACGATTGTTAGCTTTACGACGAGACTCGTTATCCAAATTAGTGATCGTTCTGCAGCAGATACAAATAATACCATTGTTCTTTGATTCATTTCAACTCTGGACAATCATACATTGTGATCATCACCACACAACTATATCAGTATCTACATCTACTTTAACCATGGAATTGTCACAAGCATCAGGCTGGAATAGTTGGTCAGCCTTAAAGGGTCGCCGACGCCCTAATGTCCGGTTATCTGCATCAGTCGACAGTATGTTATAAACTTTTTTTTGATATGCACCAACATGAAACAGCATGCTTGTATACTGTATATACATGCAATGTTATGGAATAATTCTTGTGCACATTGACGTATATAGAATTTAAATACACAATAACATTTCATTTCCTTCACAATATAATATTGTTAATAATGATTTTTTTATCGTTGTTTGGATATAATAGGTATTCCATACGCAGATAATGATTTCTTCTCTAGTGTTGGAAGCCTCAGTAATTAGCCAGGTATGTCTTTTGTTTTGTATCCCATGTCTAAAATTAACTATAAGAACTAAAAACAATGAGCTGCTTTTGGGTTGATACATATTATGTGTTAGTATTTCCGTGCAATGTATAATATGGCCTAACTCTAGTAACTGGGTGCAATACCTATATGTATCATACATTTTTACATTGTCGTTATGCCGTTGTGCATAAGTAAATTTAAGTTTTGATCATGTTCATGCTCATTCATAATTATTTACGTGGGTTTATTCCTTTCTCTGTATCAGTCCAAATTAAAGTTCAAGATAGGCAAAATACAATGAAATGAAATGGCACATTGTGGTCATTATTGTCTGATGTAGGTGTTCCGTGCATAAATTATATATGTCGGTATGTATATTATTCCATATTATTTACTTATGTAATAATCTACTGTTCATGCTCAAATGAAGTGGAATGGAAAATATTTATTTTTCATGCTCCTCTATGTACATTTGTTTTCTGTGCATGCACCGCGTTTAAGAGCAGCAATAAAGTGGGAGCAAACAGAATAAAATCGAAGCACATGGTCATGAGACTTTTAATGAGGAGAAATATTTGGAGCTAGCCCTTTTGATTTCACGGCCCTATATTATGGTAAAAAGTTGATGATAATAATTAGTATTCTTTGTCGTCATTATAAGTAACGAGTATATGTATTTGCATTACAGTATAGTATTTAAAAGTTAAAAATTTAACTTTTAAATACTATACTGTAATGCAAATACATTTTCGATGCAAAGTGCGTATTTTATAAAAAATTGGTCCTTTTGATTGTTTGATGTCCAACTCAAGTTCAGTGCATTCCCTGCTAAAATAATTTGGTAAAATGTACGAATGTACGAATAACCACACTCTGGGGTGTGTATCGCCAATTGAAAATAGAAAATAATTTCTTGTGTCTTGTACTTATTCGATACTATTACAGTGCTTCATATTCTCGTCTCAAATGGGTCGTTTGAATCGAAATTTAAAATAGGTATGTAGTAGGCGGCGTCGAAGAACAGATATCTAGCAACTTGTAGAGAAATGTACAAAAAAATGCATAGTTAGGCTGGTTTGACAGTCTTTTGTATGTCATTGTGAAGTTAAATCAAATAAAATTGGAGAAAATAATTGAAAAAATAAGAATCAAAACGGAACATAAATTCACATAATAAATTAATATTGACTATATCTTATATCAAAAGTATTTTTACTAGCTTGAAAAAAAGAAAACGGGTTGAATTGTGACAAAAGGAAGACGCTCTTCCATCCCTTCTTTGTTTGTACACAACCGTAGACCGAGACGGAGCGCATAGAGATGTGTTTATACTATACTGTTTATATTATGTAGATACAAAGATTGATATAATATAATATATACATATGTACAATGTATATATGTATGGATAAAAAAGATACGAATTTAGAACATATCACCAGGAAGGATAGCACGAAGTAAAGGAAACTGTCTGTAAGTCACCTCTCTTCCCCATGTAAATTTTCTGGAGCTCAACTTCTATTATGTGGTTTTGGAAATTGGGAAAGGAAACGGGAAGAAATATCATTGCAAGTTTTGCGAAAAAATGATCCTGATTCTCCAATAAAACTCAGACTCTCACTGTACTATACATCTATATTTGTATTGTAGTTGAATTGCTGTAACGAAAAGTTTCCGTATCTGTATAAAATAGGCAATTACTGTCAATATATTGTGTAAGACATGGGCTGTTGAAGAATGAAGAATAGATTTATAAAGATGGGAAATAAAATTTGCTCTTTTTCGTCTATTCTATATATTGTACTTTCCTTTGGAGAAACACGTTTATATTGTGTATGTTATGTACAGGCATTAATACCATAATACCTGCATGCGTAATCATAATAATCAATTACTCAAGTTATCCGTATAAAATACATGTCGTTTCTTTTATAATGCAACTTGAAAGAATTTTTTCCCCTTTTACTCGTTCCCGTCAACCAAAGTCAGAGTTTCGGGCTTATTGTTGTTAGAAATCTATGCTGCTGTTCATGCATTGCCTGACTTTGCTACCGGGATGCAGAATGATTGAAAGTCGGAGGAGAAAGAGTATGGAATTTAGATTTGCCATGTGGCTTCTTCACTCACTCATGCCATGCCTCCTACTTACTCTTGGTTCTTTTATCTAAATTCCACTTCAGTTCTAATATACATAGTACATAACATGGAGAGTGTAAATTTTCTCTCTTTTTCACTTGTGTTTTTGCCTGTGTACGTTTGTAATGAATGTTTTTTTGAGTTGGCTTTGTGAATTGGATTCGGTAATTTCTTTCATTGAACTCTCCTGCACTACTGCGAGTATTACTGCTGCTTGACTTGAGTTCTTCCCACTATTCAATCTCTTGCATCCTTTTACCGTCGCTGTCTCTTGGCGGTGCTAAATGATAACTCTTACCTCCACTTACTTACCGACAAGTTCTAATTACATGCCTAGTCCTTTGCCTTTGTGCCTTGTGCATAACATACAGAATCTAGTTCTATTCTCTCCTCTTCTCTTCTAACTACAAACTAGTTGAAGAGCAAAGAGCTCTGTCTGTAGAAAAAATCAAGGCAAAGAGAAAAATTACAGCAGAGGAGCATCAAAAATATAAATGATCCTTTTATTTTGATAAAACTACTAGAGAAAAGTGTAAATTGTGAGTACAAACTGTTTTACGGTATTTACTCTAAATTCGTTTGTGTATACTTATAAGTATGCATTCACTGGTTTTGTCTTATTTCAGTGTTAACTGTTATAGTTCTTGACTTTCATTGCATTGGCTCATCTTTAATAGTGCAGACATATGTAAAAGAAAAGTAGGAGGGGAAGCTCCTCTACTCTCTAAATGTAGAGGTTCATCGCTCACCTTCAGATCTTTTTCAAAGTCCAAGTTGACGTTGAAGCCATGAGAAGACACTATTCGGTATTTCAATGAAGAAATTGAAGTGCGAGAATAAGAATAATAATAAAAGTCAAAAGAAAAATATGTATAAAGACTGGAATGTTCTGCTCCTATAATGTAATATAATATTATTGCATCAATCGTGATAATTCTCTTCTCTAAAGAATTGCATGGTCATTAAGGACTTGTTTTCTAAACTCTTACACTCTTATCGTCATCATGATGATGCTAGTGTAGTAAAGGCATTTTCCCGAGTCCAAGATAAGTTGTTCTTTCGCCTTGTAGATAGATATTTTGCCTTGTATTGTACATTGTATTTTTGATTTGAAATATCTGCACAGAGAATTCATTCCTGCAAACATATAGTATGTATTCCTTAAAGTTGTTGGCAACTATTGTTATTGTTATTCCAACACGATTAGATTGTATAGAACAACTTTTGTGTATGATATACAATATACGCATATTGTATTACATTGTGGGTAGGTGAAGGAAAAAGTGCACACACAAGGAAAAATCATCAAAACTCCTAGCTTCCTTTGTTGTGTTTATCTAGATACGTTGTCTATAGTACAGAATCACGAGCCATCAACTTCGTTTAATCGGTCAACTAAAAGATGTCACGCAAATTGCAACAAATGGTAATAATGCATTCGATCGATTGTTGAAGTCGATTCAACGTTTGAATTGAAAAAAATGTAGGGATATTTGGTTTGTGTTTGGCGCCTCTTTTCTCATACGTTATTTTGTTGATACGAAAAGTCCAGTTGAAGGGATAAGGAATGAAATATTTCACTGTTTCAAGTAAACTAACTTGTCTATATTATGTGTAATGTGTGTACTTTCAACCATGTTGCACGGTTCCTTGTTCCTTGCCAGTAGTTTTTATTCTGTGATGGTTCCTTTTGCTGAGGTTCTCAACTTACCAACTCTACTACTCCCAACCAAGCAACTCATTCATTTATCGATGATCGTCTTTCAAATATATGTACATCTATGAACATTCAAATACATTATGAATGGAATAATCGGGAGAGTCGTCATTATCATTACTGCCATTACCATAATGCAGGAGCAACAGCAATGTTATTGATTTGTAGTGTTTGTGTTGTGTTGTTGTTTTGTTGTAAATAGTTATTGACGTGAATGCTTAGCCATTCTTATGCATGCAAATAATATTCTTCGACGTTCCTCTGGTTTGATTTTTGGTTTTACCATGCTATGTGTATCTCATATTGTCATCATAGTTGCCAAATATCTTGCCGAATTTCAACAACGATACGCTTTTCCCCCATAACATTCTCCTCTGTTTATTGGGTTTAGATTTCAAATGAATGAATTGTATATTCACTGTTTGAGCTTATAGTTACATGTATTATTTGTATTGTATGTGTATAATGTGCTTACGTCAAAAACTGGCAGTTTTAATAAAATAATGATGCGTAAAGTAAAGTGAAGATGACAAGGAAACTATGGAATTGAAAGGACGTATATACTGAAAAATAAGTGGAATTCCTGGTATTTTGCACACATATAGCTTTTTTCTCTCCTTGTTAATCTTCTTCCTTTCTTCTTGGATTTTCAATGTGTATAGATAAATTCATTTAATTTCTTGCGTTGTCTACTTTTTTGCTTCCTAAAAATCAGTTGAATTCTCTCCTCTTCTTCTGTCGATACCTTTGCATTGTTTGTACATAAATAAAATGCATATCAAAGCCTCATTATATAGATAAAATATCTGAAACAGAGTCTTTTGTATATTCAATGGTGTCCGTCTATATTATCTCTTGAATTTTTTTCTATTCTTACAAAATTCCTTACAAAAGTTTTTAGGAATTTATTTTGCTTTACATACTCGGATGATGCTGTAGATGAAGTATTTTTTCGTTTAAAAGTATGTGTAGTACATGCAGTATAATCTTCAGATAGGTACAATCTTTTTCCTTCGTCGTGTCGTAAATTCTGAGCATGGAGTGTGTAAATTTTAAATTTCCTAGGTATTGTTCAGTGTGTTCAACGTGGAACTGTAGGTATAAAGCTTGGCATCCATGCATAACGAAAACGATCAGAGTTCTACTTCGTCTTTGCTCTCGGTTTGGTAGAAAAATAATGCAGGGGACGGCAAAGACGAACAAAAAGTCGAAATAAAGACGGAGGATAATACATAAGATGGCGTATAGCATATAGGCAATGGAGTGATAAAACCAAACGAAATCGCAAGCTGAGAGCGACACAGCAGAGAGGTAGAGATGCAGCAGTGAGGAAAAGAGAAGAGAGGGCAAAAAATTTATAAAATTATCTAGTTAGATGCACAGTCATTTAATACTTTGTTGCATTTTATAATGTGTCCTACACTGAAAAGTCGCAAGAGGATGACTCGTGTAGATAGACACATGGGTGTAGAATATTATGGTATTATGAAATTTTGAAGTTTATCATCCTTACAGTCACAATTACTATTATTATTATTATTACACTATACTGCCATTACTTTCCTTGAGAAAACTGTTGTGGGCATTGTTATTGTTATCTTATCATTTGTTCTCCTTTCCCCCTTAGTCCTGGGTCTTTTTTCTACGTATACCTATAAAATATAATGTTTTCTCTTTCATTTTTACGATTCTATGGCGTCGATAATGATAATATATACTTATATGTATAATACATAATAAAAATGCGTGTCTTTTTATTGTAAGAATTTTATGTGGTCGTACGAAAAGACGTTGCCGAAAAAATTCTTGTGCCGTGTGATAATAATTATTATTTTTCTTGTTGATATTTTCAGATTACGATGAAGAAGACGGAATCAGTTTGAACAATATTTTGGATTCCGCGTCAGGGCTCAGTGGAGCAGCCTCATGGTCAATTTTAGATCAAGGGCCAACAAATTTGAATGGAAATTTGAACTCATCGAATTTAAACGGATCGGCCTCATGTCACAACGTCATGACCGAGTTGAGCGTCGTGGCCAAAGGGGCTAGTGGTGGTGATAATGAGAATAGCTCAGGTGTTGGCACTGCAAGTGGACTAGGGTCTGGAACTAATTCCTCAGCTTCACCCACATCATCATCTGTCCCTCAAAATGAAGGGGATTACGAATATGAACACGTTTACTGTCAACTTGATCCAATGTCTGGCCCGTTTTACGTAAGTACCACAATTTCATATTCTTATTACCTTATGACTTGTCATATAAAATTCTTTTGCATCTACCTCCTCCTAGTATATGTGTATGGTGCAATTATCATACTTTTGTCATCATCACCATTCTTATTATTATTGCTACATGTGTATCATCTCGGTGCGTTCAAAATTTAAAATCCTCAGTGTAGAGAGCCATACTATGCCATACAGACATTCGTGTTAAAACATTTCCTTGTGTACGTCTTCGTTTTGGTTCCACCATTCTGGAATTCTAATAGCCCGAGTAATAATACTGTCACACGTGTATGAGCATGCCTTATTATTATGTAGAGTATTTTACGCTTATCCTGGGACCAAATGCTTCTCGTTTTCATTCTTTTCTCTTTGGCCCCTTATAACTTGGTACATTTAAAACAGATCTTTATGCATTTATGATTTCAGGTCTCATTTACAATAACGTTTATATATGTATTCCTTCAGTATTATGTACACCGATAATAATAAGTATAAGTATAATACATACTGTGTGCATATGTTTAAAAGTAAGCCACACTGTGAGACGGTGCAGAGAAACACCGTCGTTTCTGTCAGTCATTCTATCATTTTCACACAACTGGGCCTCGTTGGTATATATCTATGCTAACACTTTCAAAAGTATAATATTATTGCTAGGTATATAATTTGCTAGACGCTGACTTGTTCATTATTTGGACAAGTACAGAACAGTTGCTCTATATTGCCGGAGAAAACTTGGCAAGGCAAAGTAGAAAAGCCGTCGCCGTCTGGTTTTCCCAAGTTTTACTCAAATTCCGCATCAGACTGTGTTGTTTTATATTTTTTTGCCATGTTGCATTTTTTTAGTTGAGGAGATTGGATTGTGAGACTGACTGACTGACTGACGGCTTGCGGTTTGGTTCGCTATCTATGTGCTTATGTATTTATAAAAAAAATAAAAACTTCATTTGAATACGAGTCATGTGAACCCAAATTGTTTTATATTTAGAACTTTTGATGAAGAGCTTCAACATGCCCAATCATAGTAATAATAACAACAGGAATTGCAGTAGTAAAAAATACTGAAAAAAACAGTGTATACATACGGACCTACAACAAATAATACAAATTAAACCATTTGGCTTGCTTCTTTCGCCATTATGCTGGTGCGTGTGGGTTCATTCGAATTCATTTTGAATGAGTTTGAACATATGTATTTCGTTTGTAGTCTCCATATCACATCATAATACAAATATAAGGATGAGGTTTCAGTCATTAAAGAATTTCCATGCAATTTCCTATCTCTAGTCATTCTAAAGAGATCACAGCCTAGGCTGAAATGAAAGCGAGGGAAACATGGCGGTTGTCGGTATCTTCTTCATTTTATCCCTAACGTACATAAAAAACACATGTTGCACCTATTTTTTTATCGTAGAAAATAAAAGTTGTAAATGAAAATATTCGAGTAATTTTTATGACACATACTACTTACGTTATGGTATATGAGAATTTTTCTAATTGTAAGAAGCGTTTGTAGCTCATCAAAGAACGACCGCTCGCTTTTCATCTCAATTTCAATTTGAGATTACTTTGCTGTCGTTATTTTATACTGTTGTTTTTGTAAAGGCATTTCAGAGAGTTGTTTGACTGTTTTTACATGTGTCTAAAAGTCCAAATTCCAACTAAATTTTTCAAAGTTGAATTGCAAGTCAAAAACTTTTAAAACGAACGGTATGTATATGACAACAAATAAGTAGTTAAATACTGTAGATTTTTATCTGTATAAATAACGATATGCGCAGTACACATGGTGCATATTTCTTGTACCCATTTTACAACCACAACAAAACCTGGAGGATTTTCATTTCTTGTAGAAATAGAAAAGCATCTCATAAACTTTTTGATAGATATGATAAAACCAAGTGGCCAGGAGTATTTGACGTTGAACTAATGTTTACTTCATGATTAGGATGATGATGATGGTTATGACGATATGAGGAGGATGAGGCAGAGATGATGAAACGCAGGCTGACACTTGATTCTCCTACTATGTATGTATATAGAAAGTGGAACAAGTAGCATGGGTTGAGTTGTGTTTGATACCAACGAAAGGGCAATTTATTCCAAATTCCCTGGGAATGAAACACATGCATACATGCAATCTTGTAAAGAAATAATAATAGACACATTACATAATAGCTTAAATGTATTCATTTAGCTTATGAATACGGAACGTCTAACTCTTAGCTTCATTCTTCCTTCTTGCCTTGACTTTTTGTTGGTAAGTTTATATTTACCGAAAAGGTCCGGCGAAGGAAAAACATAGTAAGACAGATATGAGCTGAAACTGGAGTTTTGTTTGGTCTTGTACTGTCTTTTCAAAAAGCTGTTGAGACTTACTCCAGGTCCCGGACCCTTCATAAACTAATGTATAATGGCAGTGGTAGCAGTCTTATTGGTGTATCTTCTGGTGTAGTTGAAGAGTGATTACATTACACTATATTATTATTATTATTATCATGACAATAGCTGTCTCTAAAAACAATCTTTTGGTGTGGAGTAGCTGATGGGATCTTCTCCCACTGTATCTAACTACTACTAGATAACTCCACTTAGTCTGATGGCATTTTTATTTGGCGTGGGACGGTGGGAAAATGACACTTTGAAATCCACCTTGTTCTTGTTCTAACTACTCCTGTTCCCTTGTTCCTTTTCCTCTTTCGCCGTCAAAATTTAGGCATGTCCCATATTCTCTCCTTTAACTAATCTTCCGTTTCCAGTCAAGTTTGTGACTCAATGTCAGACAGCGAAAGGAAGAAAGAAAGACGCTTCACTGAAAATTTCTCTCCCTATAGACATGTTCCTCTTTACACGGGCATTATATACTCATTATATATTGTATACATACATTATAATGATCGAATGCATAAATGTTTTACTTAGTATACAAACACAAACAGGGAGAAATAAAGCCTTGCCTAAAAGTTCTATACAAGATTTTCATCCTTCATCCCTAAACTAAACCATCCAACTCAAGTGAAAAGTTGGTATTTTTTTTACCAGAGTCCCTTTTCCCTTCCCGTTCCTCTCCTTTATGTCTGGGACGATGTAGTTCGTTGGTAGTGTAGTAGTTGGATCTCACTTGCTCATTCATGGTCAATACTATATAGTAACCGTATAGCAATCTAAAAGTTTCAACTTTATGCTTACGATAAATTTGTAAGATGATGTGATGCTTGAATGTGTATTTTGAGGACGAGTCAAGTGTACATATTTATGATACAGGGAAAAAAGTGTACTTGAGTCTTTTACTTCTCATTTTAGATTGTAAGAAACAAGTGTAAACACTTACAAAAAAGTGTATGCCTTATTAACATGTAAAATTTTCGTAGAGCAGTTTGAGCTTCTTTCAATCGAGTGACTGAGAGACCGCACTCGGAGACAGAAAGAAGAAAACTTTTTTCTGTCGAAACGTAACTGGAATCTTACACCATTATCCCTTCCCCTGTGTGTGGGATCTATTCAAAAACTCCAAAAGTGTTCGTATATCGTCGTTCATTAGTAAACGTTTCATATTTTTCTTTTTTCGAGGCTTCAGCAGAGGGTTTCAATTCCAATTCAGTGCGTACAAAGTGGAAATCAGACAAGTATTCGTATCAGATAAGTCAAGATACACGTAGCTAGAATATAGTTATTAGTATAAAGTATAAACACTAATACATATTAGTGCACATATATATGTATGTACACTTGTGACTTATTTTCCATTCTACACTTCGTCATCATCGGTTTGACGGCCTTTCTGTATAAAAGCAAGTGTAAATATAAACATGGGAAGAGAAAACAACAGTATATTTAACACTGTATATACCCGATCGCAGATCTCCTGTGATCTCTTTCCGTCGTAAACATATGCCTGCCATTGAGAATTTTCTCTTGGCTGGTTTTCCCCCTTTTGTAATACTATACACTTTCTTGTTTGGCTTCTATTTGTCGTTATTTTGATGTGAGAATAGAAACGATTTAGAATTGAAAGAGGAAGAAAAAACTATACTCTTAAGTATTTTAAAGTTGCAAATGGAAGAATAGTTTCGAGTTTCAAGTCCAAAACCGAGAAACGGTGATTGCGTCAAAATTAACCGTACTAGTATACGTATACAAGTTAATTGTTAGAAGGGACGAGACGTGAAGCAGTCTTTGTTTAAACTGGTCAATTTGGATACTAAAAATGTTGATATTTACAGATACATACATATGTATAGGTATATGGTATATAGTATATAATGTACAGTATAATGTTTGCTGTATCATATTATTTAAATTAAATGCGGTAGGGAATCGTCCTTTCAGCTCCTTCCAGCTCTTTTTAACTAGCTCTCAGAATTAACGAAAAGAGAGCACAGACGAAGAAGAAGTGGAGTAATTAAACTCTTGAAAAGACATAACATAGTATAGTAGAGAAACCTCTAAAACATTGAAGAGGGACGGACTCTCATTATACATTATAAAGATATCTTGTGTCTCGAAGTGGCACCGGGAACTTATGTGACTTTAATATTATGGATGTACCGCCGTGGTGTAGAAAAGTTCGTTTAGTTTCGAATTTTTTCTCTGCCCCTCTCTCTCTCTCTCTCTTCCTCTTCACATTGTTTGTCTTCAGTCATCAGGAGTTGATGACTTTCATGGTCAGAGACAAAGGATGGAATGTGTTTTAGTGGAAATTCTCATTCTAAAATCGGGAAAGAGGAGAAAGAGGAAATGGGGACATACATTTTCTGTTCTGCATGTGCGGGGAAGGAAGTGAGACGAAAATGAGGAGTAGAGTTTTGGAATATGAATCTTTGGATAGTATAAGAAGAAAAAGGGAGACGGCAAAAGGCCAAAGAGCTCATTTTTTTCCACGCAAAGTTTAACGATGTTACGGATAATCGAAGTTAACGAGCTAAAACCTCATTATCCTTTAGATATGGTTTGACTTGATGAAATGAACCTACACATGTACATTTTGTCATATGACTGTATGCCCCAATGCTAAGTATTGCGATTCCATCTTCCATCTTACATTCATATTCCATGTCATATCTTATTATGTGTTCGTTCTTCCCATTTATTGTTGTTATCATTATTAATATGATGACAATCCTATATGTATATTTTAGTTGGGACTAGAATCCTTTATACATATTGCATGTATACATGTATGTATGGTATATGCTATATGCAGTACTTTTTTATACACACACATGTGAAAAAGATCGACAAGTGGTTTCGGCAAACTTTGTTCTTTTTGTCTGCGGGTTCTTCTATTGATTGTTAAAAAATCTTGGTGTGTTTGTAGAGGATAAAATCCTGATTTCTTAACTTGTGACAGTCCTGCACATTTCTTTTCTCCAACTTTGCTGATTGCGAATATTTTACGCCGAGCTCTTTGCGGGCCTTTTTTATGCAGAGAATGTAATGTCCTCTTATAAAATGTTTTTTAAAACATTCAGAAATTTTACTCGTCATGGAGAAGGGAGAGAAGGGAAAAAAAGGAAATATGTTTTTTACTCTCTCCATATATGTAGGCATAAATGGACGCTGATCATGGCCAAAAGTCATCATCTGCTTCCTTCCTTAATGCCCACAAAAGAAAGAAAAGGCTGTGTGATTGGGAAAATGTGCACACTGCACACATAAGAGTCTTAAAAAACAGCATGTAAAAAGAAATAAAAGATGTAGTATTCAAAATGAAAGAACTTTAAGATCAAGGCAAAGTATGAGCCCATATTATAACAGTAGTGCGTGTCGACAGCGGTTAAAAGCTTTACCAATAACTAGCAATGATTTTTAATGAATTCAGTAGTTAGTGCGTGAATGTCTCTCTATCTCTGGGTATATGTTCTATGCGGAATTTACAGGGAAGAGCAAAAAGCACAACCATTATTTCTACGATTCATTTTTGATATCAACTATCAAGTTCAGCTCCAAATTACGTGGTGATTTTTGTCTAGAGTCTAGGGACGAATGGTCATATTCATATGGGCGAGGAAAGATAGGAGACACATATTATCAAGTTTTCCTCCTAGATTAGATACTATGATGCAGTTATAAAAATATAATGGATTTGTTCCACAAATTCCAACACGACTCACACACCGATGGGTACATTGTCTACCCATGAATAAACTGAATGTATAATACTTTGTATCATTGCATTATAAATGTGCGGAGCACCCTTATGACAATATATGAAAGTTAGAATGAAAAAAATAAAGTAAGTAAAATTATAAGAGTAATTTTACCGATGGTCTACGAAAGGAGACGGAGACGGCTCTTAAGAAAAATCAAGACTCAAAATCTCACTCAAGTGCTGAAGAATGTTCTTCACCTGGATATCTTTGAAAGTATACGTTTGTAGGTATGTATAATGTATAATATAATGTACAGGAGATATAAAGAGGGGCATATTCAAGAGGAATAATAAAAATACGAATTCTTATAATCGTCATCATCATCATTATCCTTGTAAACTTAGCAGAGAATGTATGGGCATTTTATACGTATGATGATGACTACGTAGATACATAAAATGAATAGAGTACGGTCAGCTAGGATAAAAAAGTAAGTGTCTTCATTGAATTTTTTGAAAGACAGGCGAATGGAAAAGTCTACAACCTTCATGTAAATGTATGTATAATACTTAAAGTACATCTTGGGTTAGTCTGAGGAATACAAAAACAGAATTAATCCTTTTTATCGAAGATGAATCAAGGTCTCAAGTCTCTTCTTACTCCTATAGATCATTATTATTATTATTTTACAACACATCCTTATGGATAATAAGGTTGCACAAGTTTATCGTCATAATATTACACACACATGTAAATGTTCATGTTTTGATAAGCAGATGACACATATTTTTCGATCCTTTTTGTATGATGTGTTATCTTAAAACTCACAGCTGTAAAATATCTGTATCGATAATTCCAATGTACCGTTTTATTTTATTTCAATCCATAAAATTATGAATTCAATTCGCGTCGATTAAACCGTTCATTTTTAGTCTGTTTGAGATACATTCTCAATGTTTAGCTACTTATTGAATTGTCATTTCCAACAAAAAGTATCATATGCATGATGAACCTTAATATTAAATATGGCATTATCAATAGAGTCAATTAAAAAATTTAATGCTACCCATCAGTACTATAATATTGTCAAGTTCATTGATGGATTGAAATTTTCTCGTTTTTACTATAACTAATCAGTGGCTATTATTTAGTCATGAGACATCTTGCACTTCTACGGGATTAAAACATTGTAACTTAGCACACGCTTTGGTTTTATTAATCACCTTCCATATATGCAGACATGATCATGATCATAAGTATCAAGTGTTCACTCTCATAATGTACGATTGAACGCTTCATAGATACTTTATATTTCCACTGTAAAATTCATAGATAATACGGTTATAAACATTCAGAGGGTTAGACTAATTAATTTCTCGTCTGCATAATAAAAAAGAGAATGCAGCTGAACGCCAATGAACCTTTTTTCACGGTCTCTTCTGCTGGTCCTATGTAAAAGAAAAGGAGGCCGAACAGAAAAAAAGGGCCGAATAATTAAAACTGTACGCGCAAGTATATAAAATTTTACGGGATTTCAAGTGAGGAGCAATAAAAACTTGATAAATATTTTTGATGGCGTTCTCTTCTTACATGCAATCAATATCTGTACTTTGATGTACTCAAAATCGCCTCTTCCCCTTCTGTTCTGTGTAAGAGTTGTACATCATGTGTATCTATGTACTTTAAGTATTTATCATTCTCTCATATGTAAGTAAAGTACCCTAGAAGTCTGCGGGTTTGTAGCAGGCATTAAAGTGATGACTTTAGTGGAGAATAGGAATAGGGAAAAACGAACAAGACTTTTGGTAAATGTTAAAGAAGGATGAATACCATAACATTTATGTGTGTACAGACCCGTGTTGATAGAAATGGATAGATTTGTAAAGTGCTTTGCAGTAAGTCTCCTTTTACCTATCGAATATATAAAAACAGACGGACGAACTTACGCCAAATAGAAGTCTTCCCCCATGATTTCAAGACGAGGTGGAAAGGGGAGAAAGACGTTTTTGTTAGAAGATGTCCCAGAAAAAATTATTGAAGAAATTTTATGCGTTTATGCATATTTTATGCGTTTTTATACTTTTTATTTCCAGTTTCTTCGAAATCCCATTGATGGCCTTCCTGTATAATCTCGAAATTGATGATTAGGTACCTTTTTATAATTTTACTTTTCGGGGATAAAAATAACAACCCAAAAGGGGGTTTCCAGGATATAGGCAACAGACGAATGATTTTCCCTCAAGCATTTCATTGGATACTCATTTATATCTATGCATTTTTATAACGGATTTGTAACAAAGATTCTTTTTACATCTGAGATTCATCGCACTGTATTTCTTCTATGTTTACGACAAAAGTTAGTAGATGCACCTTTGTTGCGAAATTTAGGATTTCAAGCAAATGATATATAAGGATACCAATGTGAGGGAAAGAAAATAAATTTTTTTAATACCTGAAGTCGTGATAGCCTGGTATATTTATCGTATTTATGCTCCTTATGGAAAACTACTGTGAACTGTGACATTTTAGGAAATCGTTTTGTTAGTGATTCATAAGACAAGATGAGATAAGTTGATGCAGAAAATACTCCTTTAGACATACTCATGAAAAAAAAAGAAAAACAGTAGTAAAAATTGAGAATAATGGCTAAGGAAAACCACATCGAAGTGATTTAAAAGAAAAAAACGACAAGTATAATAGAAAGTCTTTTCAAAGGGCAATCGGTGTGTGTGTATGTATGTGTATTTATGAAAATAGAAATTGAGGCTCACTGATCCTGTCAGCTGCATTATGAAGTATACTGAGTATTAAAGATGATGCGGCTGTACCCTTTTGATAAATCATTTGAGTAACTTAGCACTGCAAGAATTTTTTGCCATGCTACTCATACATGTACAATGTGCACACACACTCACACATGTAAACAAAAATAAATTGCTCACATGTTTCATTCAGGAAAGCATGTGACGAATTCATACGAGGAAGACGATTCTCGTTTTATTGATAGTAAACAGTAAAAAATGAATCGTATAGTGTTGGTTGAACTGTTTTCTTTTCCAGTATCGGAATACGCGCTGCCCTTTTGATTTGTTGTGTATATGAAAAATGCAGTATTAAGGAAGAAGGTGGAATAAAATAGAAAAAAGTAAAGTATAATATTATTCGTTTTCGTTTATATCCAGAAATACCTAAAAAGTTTTCTGATCCTCATTATTAACCCAGACAGCGTCGCGTTTTTTCTTCGTCATCTCTTTCTTGGTACAGCATAAAATAATACAGAAAGAAAAAGCTCGAGGGGAAGACTTTTTGGCTAGAAGGCACATGTAAAGCTACCATTTCATACCACTCCAATCCATTCAATGCTTTTTCTTGGTCTTGCTGTTGTTTTACTACTCCTATCTTTTGCCTTGCATACCACTTGTCCATAAAAATGCCTGCGAATACCTGCAAGTATAACACGTTTTAAACCGTTTGGAATTAGGGTACTATTGGAGAGAGGGAGAAAGAGAAGTATAAGAGTTGAGAGAGAGAGAGAGAGAAAAGGGAATTGTATGAAAAGGATAGATGGATTTTTTTGTTCTCTTCTTCTGTTCTATCTCTTCAGATATATTGCACGTATCTGATATATCAGGGAGTATTATGGACGTAAAACAGAGACAGGTCTGTGCATGCAAAACTCTAGTTGTATGTATCTCTCCGTCTGTTGTGTAGATTTTTACAAATACAAATGCACTGCAATTGATGTTATGTTACACAGATATCTATATGTGTTTGAATGGGCTGACTTATACATGTGCGACTCTTTATATGTACATGAGCGTGTTGTAATGCAAAATGAAAATTTATTATGAAAGTAGTCTTTCTCGTTCTTCCATCCATAAATGGCCATCATCATCATCATACTCATCCTCATCATGATGATTGTGCATTGAAAGCTCAGCAATGAAGCAACCAAAGGCAAAGCCAAAAATTTTTTAACTGAATTCGACAAGTAACTTTAAATATACATATACATTTATGTAAAGCTTAAAAAACGCTGGCATGGCCAAAATCCAAAATTCTTGGCCATCGTATAGCTGTCTTCCATGTATAAAAAATATCTACATACAGAAGAAGGTGCCTATAATATGTACATAATGTAAAGCGGTATGACGTATGTCGTCTCTAGACACTTTATGTGTATAAATTATAACGAAAAGATATGACTGTGTCCCAGTGTTTGTAAATTGTAAATAATATAGCAAAATTGAAATCACTTTTATTTTCTACTAGCCGACCAAAAAATTGACTCTTTCTTTCGTTTTTTCGCTTTGTATTTTGCTCAGTTCACCGTGGACATGGTGTCATCTGGATTCCATTGTTTCCCAACGAACAACAGCATTAACATGAGAGTTGGGAAGAGCATTAAAAATTGAAAATTGAATGTCGTAGCTCTTGGGCTCTTTCGCCTTCTATGTAAAATGTATAATTCTATTATGTATAGAATAATATGTTTGACGGTGAACGAAACAAAAAGTTTTGTACAAAGTACAAAGTCAACTGTCATGTCAAATAACAACAACGACAAAACAGACAACAACAAGTAACAGCCTTGCTCTTGTATCCGACAAAAAACTTGAAAGTGCACAAAAAAAGCAGAAAATACTTCACTATGAAGAACACAAAAAAATTACCGAACATATAAATAATAATAACGCTTTGGAATACCTACAGTCAACAGTAGTTCCGCTTTTGTCTCCAATCACGTACTCCATTTTTGTGATTTCAACTTACAAAAATCGTCGTTAAAAATTGTTAGACAGTTAATATAGGTATTCAAAATTCACATTAAAAGCCAAAATTATATGGCTTCGTATAAAGTGATAAAATCGTATCAAATACCAAAGGAGTATAACTTATGTATGCATATTAAATATTAACTTTATAATTTTTCTACTCATCCTCGCCTTGTCGCCTTTAGGAATTCCTAAAATTTAGTACATCAAAGGTTGCATGTTGGCATTTCTATATACTTTTATATAGTATCTGTCTTTGGAACTCAAATAGTTTTCCATTCTATTGTATACATAAGGCCGACTGCGCGTATTTTTTGAGGGCAGCAATGAGCAAGGGAAGCAGTCTTGGACCTCTTGACGTTGACAGTAATTAGGCTGATTCATATGTTGCATAAAATGCAAATTAATGATTCATTATTTTCATTTCGTATTATGTATTATTTAATATGTACCTATTCGAAAACTTATACACAGTGTATAAAAACCCTTAACTTATTTGTAGGGATACATACATATTACGTTATGTATATAGGCTATTCGCATTACGTTGGTATACGACCAATTGTCAGGGATTTCAAAGAATCATAAATAATTCATTATTTAATATTTTTAACAAGGTGCTTATGTCTATCTATGTTTCCGTTTACCGTTTACATATGACACACAATTATTGGTGCGACTACCATATTTGTCCGAGAGTAAAGTTGCTCCGATTTGATTTGACCAAATCTAATCGTTGGTACGATCAAAGTTTTTTTCCCTGTGTGTGTATCTCTCTCTCTCTCTCTCTCTCTGGTTTCTTTTGCAATGATTGTTTATTGATAACATGATATTGATACAGATCAGGGCGATGCATATTATGTGTAATATAATTTACAGAGGCCATATATAAAAGTAAATGTATTATGTAACAGCTAACAGCTACTAAATAAATACACGACCACCAAAAACAAAGAAAATCGTTATTGTTAAGAGCAGGGCATTTTATTTTTGAAAATCCAGAAGCTCGTAGTCAGAGGACAGCTATATGAGCACTATGAGAAATGGTGAAGGATGATATCTTTTAGGAATATTATGCTGATAGTTCGGTCTATAAATAACAATAATTAATCATGGCAAGGTAATTGTTTGAGTTTTTTTTTCAATAATGCTGAGGTCAAAACCAGTTGGTTAATTAATGATTTACAGGTCATTCGAGAAATATATATGATCGATGCTAATGTACTCATCTTTTTATAATAACACTTGACAAATTAAACAAAATTTACTACCCCGATAACGTAATTTCTCTGAAGGTAGTCGGGTCGACTTATTTCTCATGTTCACTTTTTTGTTATCTGCAAAGTAATTTTGGAAAGAATCCGGTATTAAATTTGAAAGACATGACATGATAGTATTGTGAATGTCGTTGTGCTGACTGTGGCATGTGCATCATGTGACAGTTCAGACATTCAATTTTCAGATTTAATTTTCCCTTACCTCCTGCCTTTAACTGCCTTGCCTAAAATTATAATACATACAAGAGTGAGACGACAAGTGCTCAATATGCATATTCGTGAAGAATGGTATTCTATATTATGCATTTGAAATAAGAGGGCGGCGGCGAGTACAAAATAAAAAGACAGGCTTGCATATAAAGATAATTTGGAGTCTTAAGTCTGAGTTTTGTCATTGACTTTATTGTCAAATTACATAGACAGAATTAGCATAGCGTATCATTTACACTGTCATCCGCTACACGCACCACACAACTGAACTTGGATGACTATACAGTGACTTGAATTTCCTCTCCTCCTTCTCATCTTATGTTTCTAAAGGAGCGAAAGTAATAATAATATTTCAAGCATTTGTCCACGTATGTCATTATCACTTAAGATGAATGAATGAGCTCAGGGAGAAAGAATGAAAGAAAGTAGGGATATATATATAGGTATATGTATAGAGGAAGGCGAGGGAAGATGTTCATGTGTCAAGTAATGAGCATCACATTTTTATTATGCAGATATATTAAGTTACAACAGTTAAACTGTTAAAATGGAAGCTAATAAAGATTTTTTTTCAAAGTCCAAAGCAATCACGTTGGTAGAGCCAATGAATGATTCCCCACTTTTATTGGATACTTTAAATTCTTGTGCATTACGTAATGTAAAAATGTATAATCATATCATAATCTTTGTAATGTGAGTACGTGGAGCTGGCTTGTATTAAGTCTGTACACAAGTACACGTATGCATACATAATAGTATGCATGCATGTAATGGACGGTGGCAGTGGAAGTAGAAAAGGAATGAGTGATATGGCGCAATTACAAATATATCTTTTATATCAAACGATCAACGATCTGCTCTTGATGGATAAATACAAATGCCATAGGCAACAGTTATAGCCCGTGCAACTAACTATCCACTAGTATTACCGTTGACTGACTTTATTATGTAGTCGCGTGATGCACGTCCAAGTGTATATATGTATAATAAGTATGTATATCTATACCTATGGCATAAGGTCATTCAAAATGAGATGCAAGGAAATTTCTGCTATATCCTCACATTCTAACATACCAAATCCAAAGATTGATGAATAATCATTGGATGAGAGGAGGTAGAAACGTTTCAAATGTATCTTTTATACTCTGAAATTCACAATTCATCCTCTCCATTCTATGACAAGTGCGGGGAAAAAGCAGACTGATGGTTGTCTGTTATACTACCTCTGTCTCTGTGATCTATTTAAATTTCTATAGTCCATTATTCTCTGCATTTGCCCTGACTTGCTGTTTACCCCCAAAAAGTTACACCTGAGTTTGTGTGTATACTGTGCACATGTTCGTACACATTATGTACACACAGCCGGTAAAGTAATGCTGATTGTCTGTGTGATCATCACAAGTATCGTCAAAAAGTTGTGCGATGCATCCTCAAATATTATTTTAGTTATTTAGCGACGGCTACGTAAAGTTTATTCTGAGTTCCATTTGTACATGGTTCGCTTGTGTGTCGGTGTGTTTTAATTTTGCATATCTGTTATTGTATTGTGGGAGTGTGCAAAGTGGGGGCTTTTTTTCTACTTCTATATTTTATTTATAGACCAGTTACAACTGTGTACTGTGTGTACAACATATTGTGGGGGCGATAGTTTGTGTAATAATTATTATTATTGTTAATCCACCTCAGCTTACTTGTGTACATTGTGAAACTTTTAAATAAAGTTAATGAGCAAACTTCAGTTCATTTATTTTACAAATCAGTCGGCGACTTCATTTGTTTCTTTCTTTGAAAAAATTATTTTTTACCTTTACACGCTGGAAACGTGAAATTTCGTCTGAGCCAATCACAAGTTCACAGGTATAACTATTTATGTACATATTGTGTATATAATAATAATAATACTATCATGTACATACAAATTATATTTCATTTCTCTGTAGTTCCCATGTGCTCCTATAACTAAATGGCGATTGTTTTGTAAAATATATATAATTTCTTAAAAGAATAGACTTGCATATTATACTGAAACGTACTTATTATCTACTTATTACTTGTACGTGAAAAAAACATGCCCACGGCCTTGGTTTTTCTATTACAGAAATGAAGTATGAAATAATAAGAATATCAGTGGACGGAGAATATGATAAAAATTATGTAACACATAAATATGGATGTAGTTTTGGTTTTTGGAGCTACATGCAAAAGTGAGACTAAAATGTAAGTGACTGCTGTTGAAGCTTTTACAACTCGACAGCTCAATATAAATTTTACACACTTTTTTGTGTATCATCGACCAACTTTCCTACCCAAGTTGAGAAAATGTCATGAGAGTGTCAACTGAGATTTCTTGAAAATCATTTCTCATTAGATGCTATGTATACAGTGTAGCGTTTCTCTATGTGCTCCTTCCTAAAAGGGGTAAAATAGTGAGTGTAAAGTTTGACACTTCCATGCACATGTAAAGTCACAACATTTGCATCTTGATTCACTCAGCCCACAAATAAATTATTTGCTCCAAAAATGTATCTCTCTTTTATGCTGCTTCAAGTGCAATCTCAAAAGGTATTGAGGATTCGTAAAAAGGAGAGGGTGAAAAAATCAGTCGTTTGCTGAAATGGAAGCCCTCAGCACTATCATAAAGATTCTGGAAGTCTACATAAGTCTGCCTGCAAATAAGCTTACATAAGAATAATGTTCATTTAGTGCTTCAGTGTGTTTGTGTGTGTGTGGCCCTCATAGAAGGAGTTAATAAAGCTGTGTCTATCTTATGTGGATCTCAAACTTGTGTATACGGGCATTATTGTCTGTCTTCCAATACAATTTACTTCATTGACGACAATAAGAATAATTGAGAGTTTTCGGGAAAGTGTTATCACTTAACTTTGGAATAACCTTTAGACTGGATTTTGGTTTGAAGTTGCAGTCACTTGGCCAAATATTTATATTTACACGCCTTTCATTATCATCCATCCCCTCAGTCAGTCGCCTGCCAACACAGGAGATAAAGTGAGGCTGAGTATTATACTTGTATTATATTATTATGACCCGGTGGGAATGAAGTTTAAGTGAAGCTATGACTTGAATTACTTTTGAGTGTGAGTTTTTTTTTCAAAACAAGTCTGCAGTTATATATTACATAATGAATATAAAAGAGAAGGTGTTTATTTAGTTTATTTCTAACAGTATGTTTAACATACAAAATATGTATAATGCAGATAGTTAGATAGAAAGACAGACAGACACCTCCATTCGCTTTCATTCGCTGTGAATTGAGACACAGCGTCATATCACTAAATTTGGTCAAATCCAATCAATTCTAGGTTGCCAATGAATTTATGAGAAGCTCACTTTCTTTATGCATTACATACAACATATGTACATAGTGCATAGCTCTTTTGACTCGTGTTTTGGTATGGCAAGGAGTTTATACGTTCGTCTTTCTTTTTTGCTCATGTTCTGCTGGCTCGTTTGCTGGCTAAAGTTGTCGGTTGCCATTGGGGGAACAATATTCACAAGTGTTAAGATGTAGAGGAGAAAAGCCAAAGTAGATAAGGAGAAAAGGCGTGAAAGGTTGAATTGAGAGTCAGGTTTATAAAGTTAAATGTTAAAAGCCAAGCCATAACCATGACCAAAAGTCTTACCTGTCCACATGGCAAAGTCTTCTGGAAGAGGATCACAGTGTGAAGAACAAATAAATAAATACATTATACAAGAAACAAGGGGAAAATA
Source organism: Sminthurinus bimaculatus (assembly GCA_034698285.1). Taxonomy (NCBI): domain Eukaryota; kingdom Metazoa; phylum Arthropoda; class Collembola; order Symphypleona; family Katiannidae; genus Sminthurinus; species Sminthurinus bimaculatus. The sequence continues at coordinate 46,794 of JAQIVE010000082.1, forward strand.
CACGTAAATAGTACAACGCGAATCCATAATCTACATGATCCACTATCTACAATGTATCTATCTATAAAATATTATGTGGCGTGGAGGAGAGAGAGAGAGAGAGCGAGAGAAGGAAGACATGCTGGTGGAGGAATTCCAAATGTTTTCATTAAGGAATGAACACTGAGCACTCGCTCGTTTTTCGCTCCAGCTGTCTCTTCTCCCATTTTCTCTTCTATCTTTGTACTGCACATTAATGCGTGTCCTGGCTCGGGCTCGTAATGCTTGATTCTTAATATACGTGTAATGATAATGTACGTGTACGTGTAAGTGGATGAGAATTCATCTTTAACTACCATCGTTTCGTGAGTCCATGAGCACTTAATGACTCTTCGACGAGCACTACAGGAAACTGTCATATCTGTCACGGAGAAAAGATTCTCGATTCTTAATCCTCTTCGATTCACTTGAGATGGAATATTTCATTTAGCAATTAAGGGCGTAATCATATTTTAAAGATGCGATTATTCTCTACTTATCGAACGAATAGGCTATTATATGTACAATGTGTGTTTTATGCATCTACAATGAGATGTGAATGGGTGATTTGAGAATGTGATGGGAATTGGAAATTGTTGTAAACACGATAATATGTATACATTTTAAATACATGTACTCTGAGGAACTTATTGACTTGGATAATATTTTAAATTTACTTGTGTGATTGAATCGAAGGGGATTGGGCTTGCGGCACCATTTTTTCACAGGCAAGTGCAAGAAGACTTACAAAACTTTTACACCTGTTATGGTATATAAAGACTGTTCAGAAACAATTTACCTTTCATGATGTCCTAACCTGTGTTCCACAAATGATTTCTTCTGAAAAACTTTCTTAGTGACTGAGTTTTTGACTAAACTTTAAATTAAGAATTAAGAGACGTTGCACTATTTTTGATTTCAGGCTGTCTCAACCGTATAAAAAAATTCGAGATTAAGAATATTATGTGTATCTAAAGAAAATGAGCGGAATTCATTCATTTCAAGATTTTCTTTTCACGGAGATGTAATATAGGGAAAGCTATACAGCCGTATTTGCGTTCTTTTTCAAGGGAATTCTCGCATGCGTATAGAATTGAAATTCCTCCACGTACGTTCAAAAACAACGCCAGATTTTACTCCAAAGTGTCAGAAGTCACATATTGTTTTTCTATCATCTTCTTCCTCGGTACATATATATATGCGGCCTTTAGTAAATTTTGTGAAATAAATAGTTGCCCGTCCTATAATCTACATCTGTGTGTCGACCGGCCGCCTCTTTCGGCCCATTCAACTTTATTGTATATATTGGAAAAAAATAAGGGGTTTTGTACACCACTGTGTGCATATAAATGCATAATACATAACACATATTCACAAACTTATACATGAGTTCGTTCTTAAACACAATTTCTTGGCAAAAGTAAATTGGACAAGGATCATAGGCGGGGAAGGTTAAAACTATAGTCTAAAAAAGGAATGTACAGCATACAGCATAATGGCAATAATAATTAAGAAACTGAGGGAAAAGAAGATCATGCAGATTAAAATTTTGTATGCAAATACGTATGGTGTCTTAACATAAAATGAATGGTCTTTTTAAAGCTTCTTCTGTTTAGAATTGCATTTTGGATGTATGCAATGTTTAAGGACACGATTCGACGGCACAATAACACAAAGCATCTTAATCTTGTGTTTTAAACATAAGCTCCTGCTTTCACCCATTTAGACATCCTTTTCCTTCCATGATCTCACTATATAAAGCTCTGGTTCTGAGGATCAGAGTGACGAAAGTATGATCGGGATCAGTAGATGCACTATGAAAAGGAAAGGAGATGTTCTTCCTGATAGTGAACTGCATTGTAAACTAGTCATAACGATAACGATAATCGTAACAATGATAACAGAAAACCATCTTTCTACTCGTTGATCTGCATCGTTCTCCAACCCTCAGTTTGATTTTCCAAGTAGAGTAGACATAATACATTATAATAAAAAACAACTTTGAAGTGTACTAAACATATCTTAAGAGTTTCTGAGTATTTAGGATATTTTACCAGTATTATATGACTATCTTTTATTTTTCGTTGTACGTATATTGAAAACATGATTTCAATTTTATGTTTTTCAAGAAAATAAAAGTTGATAGCTAGTGTGTTAGGAGCTAAGAGATGCACAATTTTCTCATAAAAACCCTTTGTCCTTGATCGCTGTTGTTAAAGAGTAAGTAAGAATTGCACATATGTTGGCCGAGTATCGAGTATCGCTGAGCTAATCAGTGAGGTTGAATATGTGTGTATTGTGTACACTGTTTGTTGCTTGCTCACTGGCTAAACAGGTATTATAACTTCGCTTCTGCTTTTTCATAAGAAAGAAGATACAAAAAAAATTAAAAGGAGCGTGAGAAAACCCTTTGATTTGAGTATTTTCCAACGAGTAATTCGTACATATATGTAACTTTTGGTTGCATGCATACACAATATACAATAATATGTATCATGTAAAACATAAGGTGCGAAATCTTCTATAGTTATTGATGCCTTCTTCTACATAATTTCGTGATTTATCAACATTCTGATCTGAATTAACTTCTGTACCTATGACTGCATTCTGTATATGGGTATGGACATCTTTTAACTGTGAGAAATGTAATAATAACCCCGACGCAAACAGGAGTGCAAAATAGAGTGTGAGTGAGCCTGTAAGTAGGAAAATTTTAATTGAAATTCGTAAACAGGAAAGCTGTGTGTCAAATGGAAGTTGTACACATGCCCACACTCACGACATGATTGTGGAACATGATTTATTTATTTATCTGAATTACAAAACGAAACTAGGGTGCTCCTGTCTTCATATTACATACACATATATCTAGATTTAAACTTTAGGAGCCTACGTATAGCGAATTTTTTTAGCAAGCATACTCTACAGTATAGTGTTTGGTTTGATGTATACAGTGAACATTATGAAATCTTTTCCTTCACATACTTAATATTTTCTTAAACTTGTGTAAAAATTTTTGGAATTTAAACTCATCATGCCTTGTTGGCTAGCAAAGTCAGAATGAGAGAGAGAGAAAGAGAGAGAGGAGGGTGTGATACAGGGGCACAGTTAAATTGAAAGAACGAACTTAGTACTTTATATATGTTCATCGTTATGTGATGTACTGTGCATCCGTGACTAATACATGTATAGAGGTAATATACTGTTAGTAGAGAAAATAGAATATTGTATATATGTGTAGTGTGTAATATATTCTACTTCTAGTTGTGGCGTGTCACACACGTAGCTCGTAAAGTAGCGCCTCGTTTTTTGTCAACGTTTTGAACCACAAGTCAGCACAGCTAAACCAGAAGCCAAAAAGTTGGATTAAATTCGATAATATGCACATTTATCCATTTGCACATACCATTATTATAATGTAATAAAGTGTTTACCACTCACGAATTGTGTATATTTTGTGATTATAGCTTGAATAATGAAAAACCATGGATGGCTGAGCCTAACGACTTAATTTTGCCCCATATTTTGTGCTACTACGATGTGTGTATACAGCAGAGCAGTACTTGTGGTTAGAGTGCTTAGTGTAATTTATAAATAAATTATAGAAAAGGTTTGTATATATTACGCAAAGATTTACATAAATGTGGATGTACGGAAAATGTGATTATTGACACTTATGTTGAGGTTGGGGTTGACTGTATAAATATACATATACGGCAACGGCAAAGACAGCTAGTATAAGTACAACTATTAAAATGAAAAAATACACGAGTAGACAGACAGAACAGGAGATAAGAAGCTCGACATTTTTTAACGCACCAGCATACATACATAGATAATAGCGCTATAATGTAGCTTACAGTAATATGTATACAAAATGTACACATATACATCGGGTAAACCAATCTGACTAGTCCATCATCTATAGAAAACGTATCTTGTATTATTCTATTTGCTATTACTCATACAAATGTTATGACAGGGACAGCCTATACCATAAATATTGATATCAGTAAGTATTAGAGTCAGCTTCCTGTATTTGTTATTTGTTGATTATTGTTTTGTTACACATTTTAACTTGGTTTCACCAATACATAAAATGAGTTAAACGACCTATAAAAATGTACATAGTAGGTATGTACAATACTCAACTGGCGTGTTGAAAATTTTGTCGTTCAAGACAAGCAAAAATTGTCTCTTCGCCAATTGCTCCAGATCATTGTCATTGTGTTCTTTTTCTATACATCTCTCTCTCTCTCTCTCTCTCCCTCCCAATGTTCAAGTCGTCCATGTACGTTTTTTGCCTGATACTTCAACAGTATCAGTAGCACATTGGTTGGTTTTTGTACAGTTTACATTGTGTTTGCTTTTGTGTTTGTGAGTTTGGATGAAGAACTTGATTCTTTTCTCTATTTTATGGCACAATTTATTACCTGTTATCTGCACACTGATACTCCTACAAAGTATCAGACGAGGTCTTTATTCTCCCAAGAATTTTGATAATCTTGTGTATAAATTCAAAATTTAAGTTATTTTTTACGAATAAAAAATGTTATAGACCAAATGTACAGTCTCAGTATATCTACAGTTTACATGTGTACATTTCAGAGGGAGAAAAATGGAGAGAGCTAGAAAAAAGTACTAAAATATTGCTCTGAATTTGTCATCAACTACACAGTGCACATTTCAAAGAGTACGTTTTTGTTTGTGTTGGTGGGTTTGTTAATAATTGGCAGACATTTGAATGAGAAAAAAACGGATATAAAAATTCCAATTCTAAATTATCATCTGCATCACTGTAAACCTTTTATGTTTCGCGTATACAGTAAGTAAAGTATAAACCTTTAATACAGCTGTACTGGCAAAATTTTGTGTGCGTATAGTTACATAGTATTGTTATCATTTTCATTTTTCTAATTCAAAGTATTGAAATAAAATACTTATCTTGATAGGTACACATACATATTTGTTTGCCCTTTTAAAATATACGAGCTGAGTTTTTGGAGTTGAACTCGAATATTTTTACGTTTTTTCCGTTCGCTATTTGCCAATCTGGGTGTAACTGAGCGTTGAATGTTAAACATTGTGACTACTACTATACATTATCGAGAAAGCTTTGGATTAACTTGAAGTTTTAGGAAATATATCGACTATTGGAGCGTGGGAATGAGAATAAAATGAAAATGCAATTCAAGTCCATAAATACATAATAAAATTCTCTGTGATCTCAGCAAATTTGATACGAACGTCTGTGTACAGCAGATTATTATGTGTATAGTGTCAAAAAAGTAGACAGAACTGTTTTACAATGGTGTTTGTGTGCTGATGCACTGCTTGGATATATTTTATTTTTGTGACTCATCATGGTCCTGATGAGGCCATGATATGGCGAGACGACAATATTCTATAATAATGTCATAATAACAATACTCATGTGGGAAGTGGGAAGAACGTATAATATATGCTCTTCTTATTTTTTCTTTGATGGATTGGAAGAGAAGTAACCCAATATATGTGCTGCTGCTGCTGGAATTTTCCAGCGTTATATGTATCTATAGCCATACGCTTTGTGCTGGGCTCTAGATCTTGGAGGCGGGGGAGAAAAAGTATGAGGATAAGAAGTTTTTTGACGGAACGGCCAAGTTGAGTTGAGTTCAACGGAGTTGAGAGTTGAGAAGAAATGAACTGAGGACTATAGACGCATTCTTACATTTGTTTTGTATGGATATACATGTGTGTAAGGATAATTCTTACTTCGTCTTCCACCACAAACTTACTAACATACATAAATGTAAGTGTGTACATATTGCTGCTGTTGAGTAAAAGTTTGAAAGTTTACCCTTTAAAAAAACAAGGGGATTTATACTGGTTTTCCGGAGTTATTTTTGTCGTCCATTCACAAACTATGGCCCCTATCATCCAAATACAAGAAGACACGCCAAATGTACAGAGGAACACCGGGTTTCCAACTATAGTTGAGTGAACAGTGAATCTGATTACATTCTCCTACATTCGTTTTGTCTGGTCTTCTCGACTACGACTACAGTCTGTACAATATATGTATGCATGTAAGTCTCCTTTTAAAAAGACAAACATATGTGATGCAATGTATGTATAATGCATGTCAATTCGTATGCTACATGGAAATTCAATGAAGGTACATGAGCAGTATAAGTAGTAAAAAGAGTAAAACTAAAAATCTAGAGATAACCAGTATGTTGTGTTTTGTGTATGTATCTATAGCGTGCTGTATATATTACAATGATGAATTTGTAGTAGGCGAAGGTATACGAGAAATGTATGGGATAATGTGAGTAGATCGAGTCAGGAAATGTTTACATTCATACATAAGCAAGTTGGGATAAAGACAAAGTTCCTCTTCTTTTCCTCTTTTTTCAGATGCACGTTGGTTGCTTTAAGTTGGTTCAAAGTTAAAATACTTGAAATTCATGAAGGAGAATCTAGTGTGGAGTAAAATGCAATGTGGTACATTTATCAGTGATAGGTAGAAGGAGAACGACAGCGACAACGGAGAATCCTCCTCCTGTTCTTCTTCTTTCCTTTTGCAATCCGCACTTTTCGTGCACAGCGCTGCACAATATTTATAACGCAGTTAAATGTCAATTTAGTTTGGAGTAAAAGTAAAGTGTAAAGAGGCAGCCATGGAATATAAATGTGAGTGTTATAGTTGTATTATAGTGCAATCTTAATGAAACCCGACTATGGCCTGCACACACATTTACACCCATACACACAATCCCTTTTTGGAATCTCGCTCTTATTATTCTTGTTCGGATATACAACAAGATTACAGTGTGTATTCTATTTGTTTTTGTATTGTATAAAAAGGTAACAGGAGAATCAAGAAAAGTCAAGTCGAGTAGGTATGTATATTGCAATATCAACTCTTCTTCTTCTTTGCCCTCATTGCAACACCAATATAAATTTATTTTAATACTACGTTACTTTGGCTGTCTCTGCTTGTCGCTCCACAGTGTTCGCTCTTCCCAGTTTGTTGAACAGTAAAAGCTTCCACATTACACATGGATCACGTGCGCTATCCCTTGTTCCATTATATCCCATTCCTGTGCACATTGAGGATTAATTTTTTGCAATAGACAAATAGATTCCTTTACACAGACACACATATACAACCAAGTTATATGCAAATGAGATGATAGAAGATTGAAATAGGAAGCCCATCTCTCTCTCTCTCTGTGAAGTTGTGTTGTTCTACAGTTCAAAATCATGTGATTCTGTACTTTGTACACTACAAAAGTCAAAGCCAAATGTGACACGGACAACACGGACAGTGAAGAAACCAAACAAAGTAAAGAAACAAATATTAAGAAAAAACTAGAGATTACAAGATGTAGACATTCTTCTTTTATTCACCGCTCTTTCCTTTTTTCTTTTTCCATTCGTATGTATACCATGGATCAATTTTGTCTTCGTCGTCTTTACCACGTGTAGTATACATATACATATGATCCTTTCAATACATCTATATTATTCGTATTCGTGGCGTGTTTACCAGTATGTCGATTTTACGACTTTGCAACCGTCTAATATGTAAATATATAGGTAAATGATAGGTACATGGTTCAGTTTTTTGTTTGTGTTTGTATAGTATAGTATTATGGAGCAGTTTCTTTCTCCTTCATTTTGCATCGTCTTTTAGTTTATCCTCTTGGTTTTTCTTCTCACATTTGGTTCAAATAGTCGTCGTCCTGTAGTAATAAGTTGGTGAATTGAATTAAAGCGTGGAGAGAGATCCAAATCCAAAGTACACAGTGTAATGTACACACACACACAAAGCTTTGTGCATACGTCACTATTCTTCCCATACGAGTAGTCGCAGTGTAATGTAATGTGTAATGGATATGGACTTGTGTGTGCTAATTCAAAGTTGAGCTTTGAGACTTGAGAACGTCTTGGTTGGTTTTTTCTCTTGTTTTAAGTCCAAACATACTGATATACTGGTATTAATCTTTGTATGTATATGTATATTCACACACATTTTGAGATTTAAACTTGCCGAGCTGTCAGCATCAGCACTTGTGTTATGTGTACAGTGTGTGTATATACTTGTGTGTGTAGTCAAGACTCAAGACACACGTCGCAAGCAAACACATAGATATGTATTGCCTGTTCCTCTCAATCTCAACCTCCTAAATATAAATATGCAAAATCACACACGCAGAGAATAGTGTTTGTGCCTTATTTATCTACAGTTGACGATTCTCTCTCACAACTTGCACATCAAGCTGAAAGAGAAATGTGTCTTGTGTCTTAGAAAAGTACGTGTGATTTTCCATGTCTTTGAATTCTAGTTGTTGTTGAATTTGTGTGAAGTGTTATATCCATATCCAGGTTATCATTTTCAAAAGACAATTATTACAAAAAATTATTTTCACTGACAAAAGCATTGTTAGCAGTAAAAAATAACGATAACTATACGGCTATTGTTTTCAAGATGAATTTTTGAATAGTGTGAAAGAAAAGGAGACAATGTGAGGGGCTACTTACTACTACTGCTAGTTAATAACATTTAAATTAGTTTTAAATTGTTTTCGAAAAGACGTAATATATGTTTGTGAGTACCTTATAGGAGCAGGCATCAAAATGTGACTTTATCCACCATGAATTATCATTCTTCTACTCCTTTCTTTTTCGTCCTCTTATTATTGTGATGCTGATTACTAATTATCATATTTCCACGACGGTAATTATACCAATTATTAATATTAATATTATCGTTATTACGTAGTATACAGTGAGAATGAGCAATGAGTTGTGTATACGTATATAGTTCTATTTTTATGTGACTCTCTGCCCGTCTTGTTACTCAAATCTCATCTCATACATAATGCATCATAAAGAATAAAGAGTATATTGGGAGTTAATATACATGAAAAATATTGTGCACATATGCGCGGCTCACATCACATCAAGAGCAGCATCGCCATCATCTTCGCCACAACCATCATATTATTATTGTTGTGTCGTCCACGAGCTCGGAATCTTAAGTACTCTTGTGAATTTGGATTTGACGATTTAAATTTCGTATATATGAGTGGAGTTGTCGTGCTGTCGTCTCGTCTCGTGTAAATATAGGATGAAAAGAGTCTACATGCACGTATTTTTGTGCATATTATGAATTATTAGTTGTTGGTAGTCAAATGCAGGAAAACGCTCATTTCTTATGGGATTGACTCTACCATATATTTACTTTTGCTTTGGATGTGAATGAGTCGACCTAGTTATTAAAAGGCAAGCGTACAATGTCAACTGTCAAAATGTTGCGGCAGTGATATAAAATATATAAACTGTGAAACGTATATATACACCACGCTATTAGTGCATATTATACTACTCAAGTTTTTATAAAGATATCTTCGTTGCATTTCTCCTATTTGGATGTGGATTGGGAATACACACAAGTGGCCAAGTTTTTTAACTTGTCGTGCATAGTGTATTGTGTGGAATGGGATGAGTGAAGTTGAGTCTGTGACATTTCACGTCGTATTAGTATCATTGAAGGTTAACTTCTACGATACAATATTGCATTCATGTGAATCGTCTTTTCAAGTGTTTTGTGGGTGACAACGACAAGTGTATATAATATTATACATAATAATATACGTACATGCTTTTGACGTATCTGTGAGTAAATCTGTGCTGTACTGATTCTGATTACTGATAGAAGATATATACCTAGAACCATGTTGGCGTTTTCAGCCTGCACGAAGCAACAGACTCCCAAGGAATTCAAGTTATCTGCTTATCACCATCCTAACGAAGATTATTACGAGGATGATGAGGATCAAGATGGTGATACTGATACTGATGAGGTTCGAGATGGCGAAAGTGGACATAATGCGAAGGAAAATGTAAGAGAACGCAAAGAGGAGCACAGGGGAAATTATTAGGGATGGAGATTGCTCTCCTGTTGCTGCTCATTTTAAAATTTGAAAACTATACAGAATACAATGGGAATAATAATGATAATAACTTAATCACTGTGTCTTATGACTAAAAAATACGCTCTTTGCATACTTAAATACTGTATGAACACAGCTTTAAAACCAAAATTGAAATTCAGTGGGATTAGGAGAGGGAGAGAGAGATTGAGCGTTGAAAATTTAACCTCGTTGGCATTCATCCTTCTTTTATTATTCTTTAATTTAGCCCTCCTTAAATAATGCATTTTACTAGTATAGTTCCTTTTAAGGCCTGATTACTGATTAATGAGCTAGTCTCATTCTTGTATCATTCTTTTCCTTTTTCTCACACAAAAACTACACAAACATGCTCAATTATTTCAAGTCACAGTTAGAGAGTTTAGTCTATTATTTGATGTCGTATGTGTGTGTGTGTGTGTTGTGTGTACATGTACATATAAATGTAGGGAGAAAACAAGGGGAAATCATAAAATATCTGAAGTTTCTGGTTTGTCGTGATTTTCCTTTTGTTCTGGCCTAAATAAAAGTAAATACAAACCTTTCGTCCGTGTTCAAAAATTAAGCACTATTTTACAATAATTACAATTAGACTAACGATTCAGCACAATCAACATTTGAAAAAAAAAGTTTGTGCGATTGTAGGTTTGGGTTATGGGTTTACTAAAGCGTTATACGCATTATCCATTTCCCACTTTTTGCACCATCACCATTATGCATACATATATATATATATACATGTACAATGTACATATTATACAACACTTGTGTTTGTAGTGTGTGTAATGTGCGTGTGACAATGTGCAATGTAACAGTCCAGAAATTCGTCTTGTAGGCGGAGGCCTCACTATTTATCAAGGAGATGGAGAGGCGATAAAACTTTGTTACATTTTGGATTTTCCTACACATCCAAATAAATAAACTGCGCACATACAATATTGCACAAATGTACATCGATGAAATGTGTATCTGGTTACACTGTTTTGGTACTTGGATTTGGTTTGGTCTGGATGGACACAAAAGCTTACCGTCAGTTGACGTAGCATGTCGTGATCGTTACCATTAACAATTGCCTCACATTATTGTACAATGATATACTTATGCCTATGTGTATGTGTGTTTGTACCGTGTGCAAGCACCGTGCAATCATCAAACTTTGAGAATGTAACCTTGCTCTGATGTTCTGCTCTTTCTCTATGCTTGGTTCTCGAGTTTGTATTTGTCTGTGATTATATAACATGTGCATTTTGCATTTCATGGATCGAAGGAGGAATCGAAACTGGCATATAATAGATAGAAGCCAGAGTAAAGCATATTTATAGTCAACTGACTAGCGCGATATTGTTTGTTGAACAGATAATAAAAATAATAATAATAATAATAATAATAATAATAATGAAGATGATGATGACAATATATCAGTGCATGCAAGTTTGGTGGATTCTATTGTGTATATACATAC
>JAQIVE010000083.1:0-57775 GCA_034698285.1 Sminthurinus bimaculatus
CCGTTGCAATATTCTCATTTAAAGTACTGATGACGTAAGCAATATGTACGAATGTGTAAATATCAACTCCCCCAGTACATCTCCCACCAGGGAATGCCGTGGTTTGGTTTTGGCTACGAAACTACACACTCGCCAAGTCACACAACCATAAAGATCTATATTATTTTGTTTTCGTTTTTTCTTATGGTTTATATTTATGTACACATGCAATATTTATAATGTACAGGGTACAGGAGCTCTTTGAAAATTGAATTATATTTATTATTTTCTATGCCTCTCCATCTTCCTCTTTTACTCTCACATCTGCGTTCATACCTAAATTCTCTAAATAATTATTAAGTCAAAATAGAATAAACGAGTGGAAGAATTTATAGTTCGTACGTATAGAGTATATATAGATATTATATCTATACATAATAGATAATGATACAATTCTTGGATGAATGTTGATACCCATAAATAATGGGAACAATTTAAATGATGGGAAGCGGAGAGAAAGGAAAAAATTATTATCCTATCGTCCTGCATTTCACCCTCATCGTTGTCTCAACTCTTAACCTAGGTATACATAAACCACAATATAAACAGAAACAGTCTGATAGCTGCATAGGAAGAAAAAAAAAGAAAACTGCGATAATTGTTCCACGAAACATAATACCTAGGTATATGTGATTGTGATTAGCTTTACTAGGTATACATTTAGCCCATATTCTGAGCTATTATAACCTCCTCATCCTCACAATCAGTGGAGAACAGAAAAACAAAGCGTAGGTACTTAAGTATTTAAACAGATACACACACATACCTATTTATTTACTTCTGTTTCTACGTTGAAGTGCACTCTGTGTGTGTATGCTTTGGGAAAGGTTATCATCTTGTAGTTTAACTTTCAGTTTAACCTTTCCGTCCTTTTCTTATTGTGGTCCAACATTCTTCATGTACCTATTGTCTTTGTTTTATTTTTCTAATATTAGATAGATAACAACGTCACATCAGAGATCAAGTTTAGCAGCTGGAATTGGAATCTAAATCCAGATCCAAATCAGCTTCATTTTATGTATTATACAGGATATGTTTTGATATCAAGTATAGTAAAAAATTAAGTTAAAATGCAGCACTTCACTGCTTCAATATATTTTTGTATCTAACATAAAATACGACACAATAATATATTTAGGTAGTTTTTTGCTCGTTTTATCGTTATAATTATACTATTATTTTTGTTGTTCTCCATTTTTTAAGCTCAATTCCCTTTTTTCAGCTACTTTAAAAAAATAATTACCACAAGTTTGGTGACAAGCTACGAAAATCATTTTGTTTCAACAAATACACGTAACCAACTAGACTTCCGGATTAAAATGGAAAGTTTTTGTCCATTGTCCGTCATATTTTTGTTTTCCTTTTCCTGGTAAAGTTAGTTACTTACTACATATGCACATAATATCATGATCTATGAATATTTAATTTTAATTTATGCTTGCGGACGTATTCTTTTATCTTTGATTACTTTCCTTCCTACTCATCCTTCAATATTGTCGTATAGTAACACTTCAAGCTGAAACAACGTGATAAAATTTACTGCAGTGCAGCAAATCCAGCTTAAAAATACACACAGAGGAAAGCAGCACACGTTCATTTCATACTTTGCTTGTTTGTGGTTCTCTAAACGTAGATACGGGCAAAAATTAAACATAGGAAGAGTTAAACAGCGTAAAAGTCAAGGCTCACTAATATGCTTGTATGTATGTATGTACATTTTGTACATTTATTTTGTACACATGCAGATGCAGATGTAGATGCAAATTAACTATAATATTGTAAAAATGTACAGATAACAATATACGTTATACATGTATACAAGAAGCTTTACTGTTTACAATTAGAGAATGCAAAAGCGTCATAGACGTAGGTAGTAATTAATTGGCAGCTGAAGCCACTGTTTGTTCGCTCCCTTTGAAATTGAAACAAAATTGAAACAATGGTAACATTTCTATATACGAGATAAGACAAGCATCTTAAAATACATTTTATCGTTCTTTTACGTTTTACTAAAAAACGAGCATTTACACGATTAGTAAAAGGCTAAAAAGCGACAAGGAAAGTATTTGTTTTAAATAATGGTACATATACATATATATTATAGTTAATCATATTTGGTCGTATTGCATTTTGTTTATACAGTGCCACATGTATAACCTAACATAACATTTAACATGATGACATGTAAATATAAATGTGGCACTGATCTATTGTTGTTGTGTTTGTATTTTTATTTTGTTCAAGCCGTAACACAAAAGAGGAAGACGAAGACAAGAACGTTTTTGCACTAGTTGGCAAGTTTCCATTAGCGAGAAAAAACTATACCTAGAATACATATCATTGCAAATGTATACACATAGTATCTACATTATAATGAAAACATTCATCAAGAGAGCTGACATAATACATAATAATAATATAAAAAATATGTTTTGTATACCTACATCTATAATGTGGTTATATTATGTAGTTACATAAACATTTTAACAACTCACAAGCATTTTAACATCTCAAGCTCAGCTCAGGTGACTGGTGACTGCTGACTGGGTGAAAACTAAAAATAATTAATCCTAATCAAATTCAGACATGTGTTCTGGCTCAATTGGCCCCCATCTGAGACATTAAATGGTAAGGTCACGTGTTTTACTTGTGTATTTCTAAGTGTCTTAAACTATCTGTACTCATGAAATTTCTCTACATTTTCCTCATATAATATATGATACACTGATTTTATTTATGAACGACATTTGACGGTTTGAACTTTATTGCTGCACTAAATTTTTTTGGAAATTTTGAAGTAAATAAATGTGCTTCGAAGGTCTCAAAAAATTTCAATACTCGCATGTTTCCTATAATCTGAACCGCAGTCACCAGTAGACTTTTGGACGTCAAAGAAATCGCCAAAAAGCTCATAGCTTACAATCTTGATTTTTAAACTCATTTTTCAATGCACATTTTATGTGTATGTGTATCAAGGCATTTTAAATAATTTTTAAAAACATATACATATGATGTATGAATGTGTAGTTTTGTAGTGTGATATAATATTTTGTGATGATGATTAACTTAACGCCATGTGATTTTTTCGAGTTGAAGTAGAAAAGCAGCCATGTACATATTTAGTACACGGCGTGTTTTATCATGATACATATGACATATGAGATTAAAAAGATATGTATACTCAAGTAAGAAATCTTGGACCAGCTTTTACTTCGTCCTTGCAAAATAAAAAGAGAACCGAGATCCAGTCTAATGCAGATTGTACAAAGTTCTTTAGTAGACGGAGAGGCTTACGATTAGAAGAATTCGGCTCGTGTGGGTTTTTAGACAAGAGTGGATTGAATTCAAGATGAGATGGGAGCAGAAGATTTTAGAGCATTGGTTATTATGTATGTATATAGATAGTATGTACGTGCTATGTACTTAAACTACTGCTTTTGCTTTCCTGCCTCACTGATAGGTACATAAACTATTAGGTACTTGAACACAACTCATACATTCGGATTATTATGTAAAGATGAGTATGCTCTGATGTAACCGAGATTCGGTATGTATGGATTACGGATAAATCCAATGTGTAGATTGTAGATATAAATGAACATGAGAATTTGTCGCACACCTACATCAACCGTCAAGTATGGAATGCCAACTATTAGGGCATTTTCAACGCTTAAACTAGCGTGCATGTACCTATCATTAGTTACAATTCCGTATCGTTTCTTTTTTGAACTGCCATGCAACTCCCGACATGCCATAGATTTTCCAGGAAAGTGTTGCATGTCCAATGTCCATACTTAATATGGCTGCAACTTCTAGTGATAGGACAATTGTATACTATTAGGAACTATACGGTATGTAGCATATTTAATTTTAATTTTGGAAAGGGGCAAAGCCAAGGCAAATTAATCGTGTATGTTTTTAAATAAATAAATGCCTGACCCTATGTAATATTATAGGCATTATGCAAATTTCGAGAAATGGAGTTTTTAACTTTTGCTTTTATCACTGAGGGACGATTTAATGTGCTAATTACACATATAACATGAAACCGACGACTGGATTGGACATTGAACTGATCCAGTGAAGAAAACACTGTTTAATTTTTTTCCATGGGTCTCATATGGGGTATTGCAGAGTTATTTATTTTTATTTATTTAAAGCCGAAACAAAATAAATAAAATGGATTTTTCATTTCACATACGCAATTTGAGGTGGTATTTATTTACATTTTAGGTATACAGTTGAGGTGGTATGTATATACCATGGTGTCTGAAGCTTTTTTTATCTAAACATGGTGGCTTGATCTGAACTTTTTTCTTTATAAATTTTGTAACCAGCAGCAGGGAAAAAAGTTTGAAAAAAATTTAAAAATTACATGGTAACGCATATTTTTTAGTGGTTGAGGAGAATGAGGAGACTTTTTTTTGAATGCATTGAGTATCGCGTCGCCTCATCTTTTGCATAGCTTTGCAGTACAACAAAAAGGATTCACATAGCATTGGAGTCATTAACGTTTCAATAGGATCGTGATTGCATTGTCAACAATGCATCAAGATCTCGTAATGGTTGTTTTGTGCTCCATTTTTAAGTGCCCGAATGGAACAAAAAAAACAAAAAATACCGGAGTTCCCGTACACATGTTCCCGAAAAAACTTGCTGTCCGTTCTCGGTGGGAGCAGGCAGTCAGTGGCCATGTTAAAAGTAATTTAAAATTAGAAAACTACGGAGTGTGTGGGGACCATGTTAATCCTCTGGATTATAAAAAGCAATCTGAACTCCATTGGCACGCCGTTCCGTCAATTTTCAAAGATACAAAATGTAAGTACAACAATTACTGTACATCGGACTGAAAAAACTACGATCACAATCATGACCAAACGTGAATTTTTTGTAACTTTAGTGTCTACATCGGAATCCTTGATATCATGCTCTTTACCAAATCTTACTGAAAATTCACCTGTTTCCCCGCATTCTCCTCCACCTTTTCGAGTCCGACCTGCAATAAGGGATCAACCTCTACAAGTCCACCACAGGGAACTCTAAATTTTATTCCCGCAACCGATTTTAATTGAGGAAAAATCCAACACGCCAAAACATCCTCCAGTTTTGAGTGCATCAAACCACAACCATGGTCAAAACTCTACAATTAAGCTGCCCCCACCTTTGATCTCATGCTCTAAATCGACCTTTATCGCAGAAACCTCAATTGTGCTGCATCCTCCTCCAGTTTCGAGCTTAAATTTTATTTGGGATCAAAACTCGACAATTCGGCCGCCTCCACGACTTGTTGCCTGCCCTAATCGAAATTCTAAGGACGGAAATTTACCTTTGACAAACGAGTTTCCGTTTCCTACAGCACTAGCCACCAATCGTGACCTAATCTCTACAGTTTTGCCACATCCGCCGCTTGTTTTTTGCTCAAAGCCTAATCTCACTACAGAAACATCAACGTTGCATTCCCCTCCTGAATTTTCAAGTGTTCACAAACCTATGGTGAGCCCAAACACTTCAGTTCAGCCTCTACCTCCAAAATTAACAGCTCGTCCGCCTCCACCTCGTACTTCATGCCCCAAACCTAATATCAGTGATAAAAAATCACTCTTGGCACATCCTCCTCCACTTTTGAGAGCACCAGTCGTGGATGGTGGTCTAAAATCACGATGCGAGTTAAGTATGTTAATTCAAAAGTTCGAGAAAAAAGACTTGAGGCGAAACTACGTCGATACCAAGATAAGCATAGGCCAGCTGTGGCAGTGACAGAGGAGGCGGCTGGCGCTTCGGCCTACAACAGTGACCTCAGGGCTCACTACGATGCCCTGGAGTACCAGGAAGGGCCTCCAGCTGATCGGGGCAGTGACGATGTGTACCCTAATTTTTTATGCACACTCACATTCGTCCCTGTAGGCGAGGCTCTTTTCCGGGGAAGGAAATTTTGACTGGGTGCTTACACGTGATAAGCACTTTTTGTAACATTGGATTTCGATACGTTGCTTTAATTTTTAGCATTTTGTGTATGCTATACATCGTTTATTGTTGCAATAAATACTAAGGAATTTCTCAAATTGACCATTTTCAAAGATGCATCACGATTTTGACGCATTTTCCTTCTTCCTTCTGAGATTGTATTTTGCTTATTTAAATTAAGTTTTAAGAAATGAGGAGAACATAATACGTTATGTAATAACATGTAGGTCGCCTGTCGCCTCTTTCTCCTCAATCCAAAAAATATGCGTTACCATGAAAATTTACCAAACTTTTTTCCCTGCCTTTGGTTGTGGACAAAAGTTCAGATCAAGCCACCATGTTTAGATAAAAAAAGCTTCAGACACCATGGTATATACCTATGTAAACTACTAAAATCAGTTTATCAATTCCTATGTCAAACCAGATACTGTTTATTCTCATATGGTCCATGAGTAATAGTCATACAATCATTGATTCTTGATGAGCAGTTTTAATTTGTTTCCAGGGAATTCCTTCACCTTACAACCAGATAATGTCGTCAATTATACCTCCTTAATCTTCCATCTAGTCAAGTTTACTATGTATGTTTGTCATCGTAGTTCAGAGCGCATACATTTATTTATTTAAACTCAAAAACAAAAGTCCCATGTGGCCATCTCAACAAGTTTTTTATACAAAGTATCAAAAGGACAACTTCCTTGAATAATCTGCTGGATAATCTTTGCAAATAACGTTTTTGCAATTATAATCCATTGTATAAATAAGGGCAGAGGTAGATGAATAATCTCGAGAAGCAGCGGCTTATAATTTTGCAGAACTTGAAAATATATTATGAGTGAAAATTACACAAAAACAAATAATGTTTGCTTCATTTTCTGTAAACTTGTTCACATGTGTAATGTATACAATATTCATTGTCGTTATCGTATATCTACACAAGTTTTAATCATTTTAATGTTTTGATGCACTTACGTCAGTTTTGATGTAGAGTATGTACATATATGTACATGGGAAGATTTTGCAACGCTTTATCCACCATCAATGTAATTTAGGTGAACGTTTATCATAGTTTATGTACTAAATCAATGTTAAGCAGTAGAGCAGAACATTCCTGCATAATCCTTTTTTACACAAACGTGCAAATTTTTCCTCCTTGTAATTAAATGCACATACTACATCTTTTTCACTGTAAATACATACTTTTTGTGTGTAAATACATGTAAGATAACAGATAACATAAAGTAAGAAAGAACGTCTTTTCCACTTCTTAGGTAATGACTGTAGCAAAGTTATAGTTGTTTCTTGTTTCTTAAGAAGTTCGCACATTTACTCCCAATTTATTTACAATTAAGGCAATGCAATAAGTATACACACATAATATGCAATGAGCAGTGGCTGTGCAAAAGTAAAACTCAAGTGCTTGCTTTTAGATGTGCTTGAAAGCAAAAGTATAAAAAATTCTGACCTTTGCACGCCAAAACAAAGTTTGCTGGAAACAAATTTCCGAAAAAACGAATAATAACTCACACATATTAAATAAAAGTAGATTTGTAAACTGCATGCGCTTTAGCTGTTTACAGCGTATATAACCAAAGAAATAACCGTCGCGGACAAGCGAAAACTGTCAGTGCTTAAGTATTTATTTATCTATAATCTATCTATATTTAAGTAGTGACTCAATATTTTTACAAGGACCAATGTTACACAGATATACATATGTATACAAAAGATTTCTTCCTTTTTGTGTATTACACGTGAAATACTGTGTAATAAGAATACGATAAACACAAACTGCAGTTTGTCCCACTTTAACGCTTTTTAACGATTTCTTTCCTTGTCCACTGAACAGTACAAATTTAAATGAAGCAATACGTACAATGGCCGACATAAAGCACTGTTTAATGGAGTAATTAACCTTAACTGCTTTAAAAAGGCATTTTTCTTGGTGTTTGAGTTTGATGAGCAATATTTTCATCATATTTTTTAGAGGCCGGATGGAAATTTTAGACAAGGGGGTCATGAACTCTTGACTGTTTAAGAATATGCATTTTGTATGTTCAAAATATTTTTTCGTTGACTGTCATAGACTTTATATTACTATTAAACGCATTCCGTCTTCAGTTTGTTTAAGTGTGTAAATGTTTACTATGGAGTACTGTATAGTAAGTGCTGTAGCAAACACGTGGCTTTTACCAGAGTCCAGCTTTGTAAATAGTCAACAATAATGTGCATGGGTCTTATATATGAATGCATGTACAATGTACAAAATACAAACAGTAGGACGGTTAAAGTCTCTTCACTCCAGAATGAAACATGTCAATGGTCAATGATAACAATGAACGACAACAGGGGGACAAGAAAAGAAGGGAAGCACATAGCAAATGCATGCGGCTGTAAAACCTGCTGGCCTATAATAGTCAC
The DNA here is from genome assembly GCA_034698285.1 of Sminthurinus bimaculatus. Taxonomy (NCBI): domain Eukaryota; kingdom Metazoa; phylum Arthropoda; class Collembola; order Symphypleona; family Katiannidae; genus Sminthurinus; species Sminthurinus bimaculatus. The sequence goes on from JAQIVE010000083.1 coordinate 8,425, forward strand.
GTTGTTCGCCATCGGCCAAGCTCAAGCAGGGCTTGTTTTTTAATCGTCGTCGTCACACTTAATATTAAACACTAACCAGAACAACAACAAAAGAAAAGGAGATTATTCTAATTGCATTTATGTGTGTTGTTGAAAGACTCGTCTAGTCACATCTTATCGTTAATACACATATATTTCCTCCATTCACTAATATTGTCATAACAGCTTCTTTTTCCATTTTTATTCCCTTGTTCTTATTGATTACTCTTTGTGTTTTACTGTTATTAAAGGTAATTTGAATCATGTCAGCCCTTCCGTACAATAATATAAAAATATTATGTGCGTAGAAAGATTAAGTTCCCCGTTTATATTGTTGAAACGAAAAGGGGGTTTAAATTATTACTCATGGAAAAGTTTTTTGAGAGGGAGACATGAGATTATTATAACTAGGAGCATTGTCTGTTGAAATTGAGATATCTCTATGATTTTATCCTATCCTAACACTTTGGGTTTTGACTGTAATATGCACTTACATGTACCTAAGTTGCGCATAAATGTATACATACAAGTATATGTATTATTTATTCATGCTCTTTGTACACATATACCTTCGTGGTTTGTACCCTTTCCTTGATGTGTCTGTGTACATGTTGTATGTATGTACTTATAGATAAATTTGTCTGTCTGTGTAGGTAATTACAGTCGTATTAGGTTGTCTTTTGTTGTCTACTGGTTCTTTTTCTACTGTTGGGAAAAAGTGAGGAAGAACTTCCCTTTCAATCACTAGCTGGACTTGAGAGAGCATGAACCAGAGTCACTTTGGAAAACTTTACACGTGTGCAACAATATAGTATAAAATAAATCCTTTTTATTTTTTACGTCGACTTTACAAATTTCGAAACGTTACAAAAAAGAGTGACTTGAATTTATTCCCGGTGCAGTTGTATTTTATACATATTTGCAAAAAGTCGTGAAAAACGCGGATATACATACATAACCCTGCAGGCAGAGTTTAATGGGCACCCAATAATTTAATTTTTTTACCTATATAATTCATTGGGATTGTGAGTGAGCTGGGAGAAAAAATAGTACAAAACAGAGTAAGGATTATTTATTTTAATATTTCGAAACTGTAAATTGTCATCCATCTGTACAATTTACAAATAATAAAGGAAAAATTTACACGATTTTTGTTCATTTTCATTTGTGCAATTTATTCCCTTATAGTGTATTTGTACATGTGTGTGGTGTAGTGTAGTGTAGTGACAAGCTAGTGAGCGAAAAGTCCTTTTCTTGGAATGCACTTACAACTTGAATGCATTTACATAGTGATTAGTAGATAGTATTGGTATGTTTGTATGAATCGCGTGAATACATATTATGACGGTAGATAGATATAGGCACGTATAAACATACATTTTACGTATGTATGCTGTGTCCGATAGTCTGACAATAAGGTAAAAGACTTGATTCTGATTCTATTGTAACTATTTATGATTGGGATAGACACAGAAACCCACATAAGCAAAACACCGAACATAGGAGAAGCATTCGTAACATTGTTATTATTTTTCTAGTTAGTGTGTTCAAAGGTAATCTTCTTATTACGTGACCAAAGTTCGAGAAAATATTCTAATACCTACGTACTTATTTACATGTACGCAAAAAAGATTGCATCAAAGTTCAGTTTTTTTTAATACTGTACAACAGTCACGAATACAAATACTGGGAAACGAAACTATTTAAATTTTAGTATAATAATTTTACTGTCTTCAGCCATTTCTGTGATTTTGAATTAATTTTAATTGTGATTTTAACCTTTGAAGCATTGTAGAGCCAAAGATGGGGAGAGTAAAATTGCTAGCCAGTTTGTTCATTCTAATTTGTGGATATGTATTCATGGTCATGGGGAGTAGGGTTCTACGTCAAACTAAACACAAGGTAAGCATTTTTACAAGGATGCAACAGTATTATTTATGCCGAATTTGATCATATTCACAGAGTAAAAAATTGAATAGATATTATGGTTTCGAATTTTTTAAAATACATTTAATTCTTCCTTAATTATAGACAGAATTGGACCCCTCTTTAGAGTTTTGGCAACCTACAGATGAACTAATGATGAAATTTCCGTATTATTTGTCAGGTTTGTGAGATTTATTGAAAACAACTATTTTTTGGAATTCTGATATAAAAGCATGACAATAAGACATATCCGACCAGAATTTCGACTGCATTTGACTTGTTTTGGTCGAATTTCCGGTTGCATCCCATGTCATTAATACAAAGACTGTGATTAATTTACTTCTGTCATTTTGTTGTAGGTTTTGACGAAGAAGAGCGTCCCATATGGATTATCGAGTTTGTAAGCAATTTTTATTACCTAATTGCCACTGCGAGTTTTTGTGTAAATATTCTGCGAAATAAAAGCGTTTTTACCAATTTTTTGCAATGTTTTTAGGGCAAGTGGAATATCAGAAAGGAATTGGAAAGGGGAGAAGAATACCAAAGAAACCTCAGCCGGTACATTGACCAGGCGTTCTGGAGGCTCTCAAAATCAATTGAACTGAGGTTTGTATATAACTGCTTTTATTGCCTAGTAAATATTGGATGTGCAATCGTGCGAATCGTCATTATTCTTAAATATGCACACCTATTTTACGCTTTTTGATTTGACGTTTTACAGGAGCACTCCGGAATACCCAGTGACTGATGGAGTCGGAATCTTTGATATGCAGGTAATTGTTATAGGCATGATTTTCTTTGCGTCTGTTTCTCCGTGCACTGCAAAACATGTGCAATTTAAGTAGTAGAATTTTTAAAACTTGTGTAATTATTTTGTGATTCCAGCACTACGACTTACTGCAGCTGGCTTCCGTCCCTGCATTGACTTTCATATTTGCAAAAGCTCGAGAAATCGAACCAACTACACCTCACATGGAGAAGGTACTGACCGGCAACTTAACTATTGTGCTTAAAATAAGGTTTTAGTCAATTTTTTGTGGATAATCCCAGTAACATGAATGCTTGGTTTTTATTTTGAAACAGGGATATTTCCTCAACGTCAATTTTGTTGCTCAAACATTACTCAATTTTCTCAAGGTAATTATAATATTCAAAAAGCTATTATTTGAACGTACGCCAGTGCATAATACGTGAATGCTTAGAAATGAAACTAAATATCATACATAAATATCGTTAATCGTCTACAAAATCAAACCGCCGGCAATTTTTAAGGCTCGATTTGTAAAACGTAAGCTTATGTATGTATCGTAGCTAAATTTAAAGACTGTCTCAGTAAAGTGCAAGAAAGTAATATGTACTAATATTTTTTTCCATCATTTCAGCCGGTGCTTGGAACATTTTTTGCAAAAAGTGAAAGTAAGTAAAAATCCGACTTTTTCTTATATGTGACCAACAAATCTGAATGTATATTGGTGATATAAATTATACATATCGTACGTTACTCAAATAATGTATATTTTTATCTAAAAATAAAACAAGTAAGGGAGACAAAATGTTAACGATTTGTTTTGAAAATTTCAGTTTATGGAACGAATTCAGCAGTGATTAGACGAAGTCTTATAAAAAGTTTACCCCGAAGTAGTTTACCTCCACATTATGGCGGTGACCCAGACTTTAAGCCGATTGTTGCATACGGCTAGAAATGTCAACCAGTATTAACTAACAAGACATATACTAAAAAATGCTATTGTTTTTAACCAGAGAGGAAAAGACAGGAAGTACAAGAATTTCTTACCATTACAATTCCACTGACAAATCAATATAATACACATATGTAGGCCTAAGCATATAGCTATAATGAATGTTTTGTCAATGCAACGTTTATAAAGTGCATATTATAGAAATTATACCGATGTAATTATACATTAGTTTTGTGTCTTTTGGTGTCTTGACCTTTCTTTCTCATTACAAATATTGTTTAACTTTAATTTTATTTATTAGACACCCTTACACACTAGATTTTAGTTTTCACCCTGTATAACTCTACGTACAGTACTTAATGTATTTATTTCCTATCGTGTAATATAACTTTATGGTTTTATTTATTTAGTCGTAGTTTGTACCTACTCACGGTGTTGAAGCGGCGACGTTAATGTGCAATGTATCTATTATCCATGTAAATATAAGTGTTGCCTATACTCGCCAGTACACCTTACTCAATTGTTTTGGCCAAACCATTATTTGTGTAACAAATCTTCTGTATCCTTGTTTAAACTCATGTTACATGCCTTAATGAACGATAAATGCTCATATTTTTGAAAAATGTCGAGTTGTACAGTATTAGTTTAACCCTTTCCACCCTTTGTACCATAATATTAAATAATAAAATTTGACTATTTTGTCTCATTAAAATTTGTATAGTTTTTCGTTAAATCATTTTTATTTTTAACATGCATTAGAGATGAGATACATAGTATACAATCATTCATAATTTCTTATTTATTTAAATAGTCATACCAAATAATGCTTTATAAAAATAAAATAAAATGTTGAAGTATTAACAAATGAGTCATTTAAAAATATATTGCATAGTTTTAGGTAACCAGACATAATAAATTACATTATTATTATATGCTAAATATGCTAATCAACCTTGTATGTCACAATGAGATTGACAGAATTAGTAAAGATAATTGTGACGATGGTCAAGACGATATCTCGGTCGGCATAAAAGAAGCTACCAATGGTCACATTCAATGGTTGGCATCCCCTCACAAACTTTTTGAACCACAACGGCCTTTCCCGATATTTCCAGGCTGCAATTGTGTCTGAGGATTCTTCATGAATTCTACTAAACTTTTTGTACGTGTAGAATATCAGGAGATAGAGAGTGAGCGCCATGACCAAACTTCGAAAGCTGTGAAAAATAACTCCCTGGAAAATGTTGAGTGTGATTGCCACAATGCCAAAGACTTCAATTCCCAATGTCCACAACCCGAACATGGCGTTCGCCGTTTGTTGCAAAACGGCCAGTACGTTTTGATATCTGTACAGAACGAGGGGCGTGAGGAGAAATTGATCCTCTTTCTTAGCACTCCTACCAAAACCAATTTAAATATAAAATTTAAAAACTGTTGGCATAAAAAATTTAATAACAAAATAGGAAAGTTCAACATTGACAAAAGTATTTATTAAGGAACTTGGCTTCTCATGTATGTCATGTTTGCACCCATTGGTTATTTGTTTACAAAACTGTAAATAGTTTTTGTGATTTGGTAAGTATGACTGGTTTTGTGTAGAAAAATAAAACGAAAAAACGATGGCAAAGAAAATATTTATTTAAATAAATTTACCTCATTCTCTGTATCATGGGCAGAACAGAATACACGTAGCTGACCTACATTATTATAAAGTTATGCAAATGAATTAGAAACTAAATTTTTTTTTTCAAAGCAGAATATGTTCAAGATTAACTTTGAAATGAAATAAAGAAATAAATAAAAGATTTTTATTACCGTGATTGCAAAGTAGAAGCCCACTCCATAAAAGTGGAAGGCATTTAGGTAGAAATGGAATATGGCGATCGGTATTTTGATTGCAATAGGTATTTTCTTTGGATTTTGGAACAATGAAGTGATGAGCCTAGGACTCTTTGGATCAGCAAAAACTGCAACAGCATTTAGAGTACCCAGGGACGCAACGAAGCCAATCAGGTACAAAAATCGGATGATGGCTGACCCCGAATCCCGGGTTTTGAACGGCCCGTATTTACCTTTATCAAAAATAAACATTTCAAATGTGCAATTTCATTTTTTACGTCTATTTAATCTCATGTTTCCTATTAAAAATCCCTATAAACAAGTTTCATGTTTGTAAAGTTCTTACGCTCAAAGTCTTTCGTAATATCCACAAAGTTCTGGACGAGAGAATGGTGCGTCCCGTAGAAGTTGAAGGTGGAAATGTGGCTCACATTGAGACAGAGGTAGGCGAAAGTCATGTACAAAGTTTTGATTTTCCTTATGTGAGTCTCACTTTCACTCGTCCAAGTTTGCACACACCGAAAAACCAGAAAGGCTTCATAAATGAGAAGGACAAGAAACTTGCACAAAAACCAGTACCAGTGAAGAAAATGTTTTTTAAACTCAAACTGTTTTTTCTTTACATTCCAGGTGTAGGGAATAAGACCGAGGTAATAGCAAAAGTTGATTAGCTTACCAAGAGCACTGACTGATCTTGGGGGCAACATAATAAGAAACTCAAACTTGAACAACTTAGCAAAAAAATTAGTTACTAGGCTATTTTCAAAATTATTTTTACAGCAATTATGGCAGCAGCTCGATAACGGAAGCAAGAGCGAAGTAATTTTATGCCATACCCAGTCAACCGCAGACAAGGGATTAAGCAAATTAGAATTTGGATAATTTTTGTCGCCACTCATCGCAAGTTCCGGTATAGGCGATAGGCTATACGCGATACACGACACTATCTTACGCCTACGTGCGGCGGCAATAAGTTTTAAGCGACACTATCTTTCTCTGGCTCTGGAGTATGTATAAAGTATGGAATGTCCAAGTGAGTCGCCTTTCCGCTCATGGATTTTTAATTTTTCATTAGGAGGGCAGATTTATTATCTTTTTGGTGGGCTGGTTTGATTAGACGGGTGTCCGATAAATACACGTGCTGAATATACAACGCGTTTGATTATGCATACATTATTGTGCATATTCATTATTCATACATACGCAAAAACATGTTGACTGTTGACTCCACAATTTCTCTTTTCGTACTTTATCACTTGCGTAAATGATAAGAATATTCAAGGCATTATTTATTTATAGGCACGGGTAACGGAGTCAAATAGTGGTAGAATGCTGTCCCAGAAAGTCTGTAATCTCGAGGTAGTTCCGCCCATGAGTCAATATTTACTATTTACCAAAATTCCAGCAGGACGAGAAAGTTAAAAGCGAGGTTTTCGTTGGAGAAAGTAGTTTGAGCTACCAAGTAAAAATGAACAGGCAAATACAAGATATGGAGGAATATAGATAACCGGACTGTGAATAGTAGCAGTTTTTGGTGCTTTCGCGATAGCCGATAGTCCGAGTTTTTCTACTCCTTTTTGTCTTTTACAGTGTTTGAATTATTATTGTGACAGAATCTAAAACCGTTACGGCTCATAGTCCATTTTTTCTCCTGATATATATCTATTTAGCTTGATTGGAGCTTGCTTAACCCATGATTTTAATGGAATAATAAGCATGATTATTCAATTGACCTACAAGATGTGAAGAATTATCTGTATACAATATTATATTACACTGATACATGGCATTCTAAAGTAAAAGTGGAAAAAGCCTGATCCACTTCGTGCCTTTTATCATTATTCACATCAATAAATTAGATAAATTGTTACTGGGTTCGGATAATTAATCGAAAAGTAGTAGTATTTACATGGAAATCAAAGTGATCATGTTTACGGTGCCATTGCTTTTAATGGGACAAACAATGATTACATTACATGAATTGGAAATGAATTCTTTATTCGAAAGTTCCATGTTGTTTTGGTTCGTTTACCTCAATAAGCGGTGAACAACATTAGTCATTCTAAATGTAGATTTAAGGCTCGTTTACTGGACAATAACCATCAATCTGCACAGGAAGTGTACGTGTTGAATCTGGGTTATTTATGTCCACAATGGAGCATGCTAATTACTAATTACTGATTAGAAACGGTAACCATTGCTCTCCTCTCTCCTCGTTTTAGCTATAAAACATGGGCGTGTTCATGGCATTACGTATTAAATTTATTAATTAAAACTAGCAATACTACGTTATTTGTCAGCAAACCGATGAGTTATGACGGGTTTATAAGCGTTGGAGATAGTAGAATACTGTTAAGACGGAAAAGGACATTAAAAAATTAAGTATAGGCAAATGGTAAATTGTCGATTTTATTAAACTGACCTATAACAGCCTTTAACGTCCAACCGACGTTGTTGTTCATAGTCTAGTAGAAACAGGTAAATCGATAATACATTCATAACCTGATGCCTAAGTAAGTACTGAATGTTGTTCCTTGCTTTCATTCTGTTATCCATGCATACGGCAATATGATTTATCGAGCATTAAAAATCACTGATGTAGGTAAATAAAAGGTACATATGTACAATGTACACTGATGTTCAAATAAATCGGACAAACTTTTCATTGGTTTTAAATCTTAATTGAACGATAGTTTTTGATCGATATGACAATGATTACATGTTGTCAGATTGGCAATTTACTTTATCCAATATGTATACTAGATACTATAGAACAAAAGCGTATCTACATATACAATATACAATATATAAAACAATTGAGTTCCATCGGCTACACGGTCGGACGCAAATGTTTGTAATTTTATCATCTACTTTCAGAAGTTCACGGCTCCGACATATATTATACAGAATCGAATGGTGATTCTATGGATGTAAAGATCGTTCAGAAATTCAGTCCCTGTGTCAGGTCACAGGGGTCAAAACAACAAAAGTTCGTTTTTTCAACTCAAACAATTGAGCTCCATGTTTATATATTTCAGCAGAAATCAGTATTTTCTGTGTAAAACCTTAGCCGTTTGGCTGTTTCTATTCATTTGGACATAGATCCAACTGATTCTTTAGTTGTTTTGCACTACTTTGGTTACAAATTCACCCCTTCAGTTCATGCAGCTCCTTGCCCCCCTTTGGGGTGGCATTTTTCCCATCCAAACCAAAAATGTTTCGCCGGATTTTGATCAATGGTGTGTGAAGGGCATGAGAAAAGCCAATTCCTTTCTTTTTTGAAACATTTCTTCTCAATTTCGGCCACACACTCGAAATTATTGCCCGGATGAAGGGTGAAATTCCCGATTTTCTTGTGGACGGGCGGCGTTTTCTCTTCACACAGCTCAGGTACGTCACCTTTTTCATCATATTTTTGGTGAAATCGAATGTTCTGAATCCCTACAACATCACGGACACCCATTCCATAACAGCATCTCAAAGTTATTCAAAATACATATGTGGACAAAATCATGTATGGCGAATCCAAGAAAAACATGCAACGGCGAACATCATTACTTCCGAGTAGTTTCGCTGTAAATCATTTTCTAAAATTCTCCAATTTGTTTTTTTATTTAATCTGATGATTTTCTATGTGGGAATGGCCTTAGAATGATTTAGAGAATTTTAGAAAATGATTTACAGGGAAACTACTCGGAAGTAATGATGTTCGCCATTGCATGTTTTTCTTGGATTCGTCATACATGATTTTGTCCACATATGTATTTTGAATAACTTTGAGATCCTGTTATGGAATGGGTGTCCATGTTGTTGTAGGGACTCGGAACGTTCGATTTTGCCAAAAATGTGCTGAAAAAAATGACGTACCTGAATAGGGCGAGGAGAAAACGCCGCGCGTCGACAAGAAAATTACGACTTTCACCCTTCATTTAGTCAATAATTTTGAGTGGGTGGCCGAAATTGTGAAGGAATGTTTCTAAAAAGAAGAAATTCGACCTCTCTTATGTCCTCTACACACAACTGATCGAAACTCGACGAAACATTTTTGGTTTGGATGGGAAAACTGCCACCCAGAAGGGTGTCGAGGAGCTGCATGAACTGAAGGGGTGAATTTGTAACCAAAACTATAAGCAGTGTAAAATGATTGAAGGATCAGTTGAATCTATGCATAAATAAATAGAAACAGCCAAAAGGCTAAGGCTTTTCCCACGAAATACTGATTTCTGCATAAAAAACTGAACATGGAACTCAATTGTTTGAGTTTCAAAAATGAACTTTTTTTGTTTTGACCCCTGTGACCTGACACAGGGACTGAATTTCTGAACGATCTTTGTACCCAAAGAATCACCATTTGATTCTGTATAATATATGTCGGAACGGTGAACTTCTGTTATTAAATAAGAAAAATATAGCCATTTGCTTCCGACCCCGCAGCCGATGGAACTCAATTGTTTTATATACTGTACATACAGTATACAGTATTTACAGGTGGGCTTTTCCACTCCACATTATTACTTTCAGTCTCCGCATTTTTCATCATATGCTCATACAAATAAATACAATGAAAACACATACATACATATGTATGCATCATACTTAATAGTGGATAAAAGGTGCATCGATGTTTGACATAACATATAGTCAGTAGACGGTTTTTGTAGAAGAATATCCAGGTTTTCCAGCTGATTTTCAATCAAGGTAAAAATAAATGTGGATAATATCCAGGAAAAATTGGATAGAACAGACTTGGTGCTGATTCTCTCGGTTTTCTTGGTATCGGTATTGGTGTTGATCTTGGTAAGAATTGGTTGGATCTATGTATACATTAATACATTATGAATGTAATAATAAACTCAAAGGTCTCTACGTATAAAATATACAAATGCTATCTAGTTTTTGTCCCAAAATAAGCCGACACGCGCTTTGCCTTTTGTTCACCTTTATTTTGAGGATTACGGGAGCAAATATGTATAAGTAAACCGTCCTTTTCAACTACACCTCAAAATCTGGAAGTGGTTCACAATCCCAAATCTAAATAGAGGCTGACCCATATTTTGCTCCCACATTTTCTTCATCTATTATCTATACATATACACAAAGGATTTTGATGACAATTTACATACACCTATGTAAATACACATATGTATGTAACTATGCATGAAAGTACATTTCTACATTTTGGGTTTCCACATGTGATCTGTGCAGATGACAAATACAACAGACACAGACTGTCTAATGCCAAGGAAATTAGAACCAAGTTCATGGTAGATCTGCAATCTGTATTCTGCATATGTTGAAAAACGTAGGCACAGGTAGACATATTTATAGCGGCACAGTTGGGGTAACGGGGCCTTCTTACAAGTTGAAAAAGAAACGATAACAAAAGGGTGAGAATAAAAGACAAGATGCGATTCTCGTCTAAAAATATGATTTCAAAGGTCTGGCACACGAACACGATGCCATTTTGACACACAAAAAAATAATACATCCATATGTATGCAGTATGTACAATACACACACTACCGTTAGAAATGTGCACCAGGTACAACTCTTGCCGAAAATCCCCAAAAAAGGAACAGGAAGAAAACGAAACTGAAACTAAAGGTGAAACAGAGTCGGAGCTCTAATTTTAAATGTAAAATGAAAGGGAAAAGCAAAGTTGGCCATGAAAGTAAGTGTGTAAAGGTGAATCAGTTCACCTGCAGAACTTAGTCTCCAGTTTGAATGTCATATGCCATATTCATATGCTATGCTATATCCTTTCCCAATAAATAAAGGTCTATCGGTATCCCTGCTCTTGGTCTTATTTTCCTCGACGGTAAATAAAGCTCAAGACCAATCGTACATGTGGATAAATTACCCCTTTTGGTTAGTCACAGCTAAAAACAAGGATATGATTCAGAGGTAAATAGAGCCTCGTGCCTCAGCATCATTTTTCATGGAGAAACTGAAAGGAGCTGGGCCCTTGTTTTGTTTTGAAATTTATTTGCTACTATTTTGATGCACACTAAAAACTGTCGCGCGCGCGCACACACACACACTTTTACCCACTCCTTCAACTATTGAAAAGGAAAGATGATGTGTATACAAAAAAGGAAAACACATGCTCGCATTAGCTCAATTTAAAAATGCACCGATACAATTACCACCAATATATATACATGTACATTTTATATTTATTCCTGTAGTAAGGAGAGAGAGAGAGCTGTCATTTTTTCTCGGCATCCTGTGAATCTCAATTCTGAAAAACCTAAACCCAAATATTCCGGGTTTTTAAGGAAAGGAGAGAAAGAGGGTAAAGCCACAGTAAAGCTCAAAATCCTCAATCCTTATGTATGTATGTACCACCATGCGTGCAAAAGGTGCGAGTCAAAAAGAGAAACGATAAATAAATAAATAAATTCTTAAATGTAAAAATTGCACCCGGATTCTGTGTAGATACTTTTATTTCTAAATTTTCGATATGTGTTCGAAAATGTGTGTATGTTTCAGCAATTGATAACATTGATGAGGGATAAGACTCAAAGACATTTTATACCTACCCAAGCAGAAGGATGGTGCCCAAAAGGCATCGATTCGGTGCAGGCTTCGAGTGCCTTTTACATTCACGAGGTTGTCCGCCTGACTCGTAACCGTTTGGACACGGGTAAGCGGCACCGAATCGATGCCGATCTGATATCGTTCCGGTGCCTTTTTGGTGCCGATTTGATGCCGGATAAATGACACAACGCCACTTAATCATTTTTAAACTTTTTATTAATTATTTTATTTATTCCATGTAAATGGCTTTAACTGTGACTGTAAACACAGTCACAGTTAATTTAATTAATTATTGCAACTTAACTAGTCGCAATATTCAATTGTACCTTTTCATTGTGAAAAGGTACTTCCTCATTTATCTTGGCTACCAGTACATATATGTACGTGGTATGAGGAATAGCCAATGCACACGATACGATACATATGACGTTTCACTTATCCCACACACTCTTGTTCCTCCATACGACTCCCCGTTTCATTTCCCTCCGTACTTTATTATCATAATATCATTGCGTATTAAATATACTTTAAAATATTGAAAACGTTATTAAAAGCACATTTCACTGTTTAAATTTTCATAAAAAGACGAAATTCGAACGATTTTTATGAAATTTTAACTTTTTCATATTTTTCCTTCCATTTCTCCTTCTTCTTGTATGCTGCTGGTGAGCATGCGCGTATTTTAAGTGACAGGGAGAGGGCACCGAATCGGTTCCCTTTTACAGGCACCGATTATGCACCTGCATAACGGAGCCATTTCGGTACCATTTCCTTGCAGTTAAACCTGCATAGGAAAACACGAATCCAAAAGGCACCGAAATGGTGCAGAGAAACGTAACCTGCACCAAATCGGCACTAACTGCACCATAAAGACACGAAAAAGGCACGGCCTTCTGCTTGGGTATGGATGATGTACTAGGTGCAGTATATCAAGAGAGACTCTTTTACTTGCCCCTAAATTTTTTTAAACTTTACTTTTCCCCCTTTTCTCAATAAAAGTTCGCACGGTTGTGATCCACGTATAAGTGCATACAATTTCATACTTTTCCTTATGCCTTTTCAATCATAATGTGGTAAATTCTATAGAATTCTATATTTTGTTCTATGCCTCTGTACGTATTAGGTATATTGTGTTATCTAATATCTATATAGGTTTATCCATCTACATAAGCTAGGTATATTATATGTTACATGTGCATACTTGCTTGAAAAAGGGTTGTGAATTTCCTATGTAAACGGTGAAGAGATCAAGTTGGCAAAAAGAACGAACAGTTTCAAATGTATGTATGTATGTGTATAATATGTACACGGGAGCAAAAAGAGTAGGTACATATATATATATTACATTGAATTGATGCAATGTCTAACCCTGTCGGTTAAAATTCAGGTGTGCGGAGGAAATTTATTCACTCTGGAAAATTGTTCAAGAATAATAATTCTTTACCACAAAACTAACCAAAGCCCTGCCATGCCATGCCATGCCTTGGCATGCCAAGTCAAGGCAAGGAAAAGCAAGAAGACAACGTTATTCTTTCTTTCATCTTGCTCCTTCTTTCTTTATGTTTCTCTCCTTGGAAAGGGTGAAGAACGACAAAAACGATGGAGAGGAAGAAGACAAAAGTTCAAGTGTGTCGTGTCGTGTTTTTTCACGTCACTCTCCTCTGCATTTTCTGCATTCTGCCACTCCATGAGCGCTCCGACTTGTGTACATATACATAGTGTAATGTTATGTTATTGAATGACGCTTGACGCTCGCTCCATGACATGCACAGTATCTATGCACAGAGTCATATCTTGAACATCCGTCCAACAAGTATAGGGAAAAATTTAAGGGTAAGTTAGCCATGTTCCTTGTCTTTTTCTTCTTTTACTTCGGTTTTCCTTGTCGTCGTAAAGTGAACTGTGGTGAAGTGAATGTCACTCTTTGCCGTCTCTTCATCATTCGATTCTCTACATCTTCTGCTACTTTTTCTCCCTTTCATTTCGTTTTCATCCTTAAACTTTTCGAGTATAAACTACAGTATAATAAAATACAATAAAATAAGGTAGAATGAGGTGGAGAATCTCTCATATGTCACCTCATCCAAATCTACACACACATCTTCCATCTTCCTTCTCATATGCATACAATGGCAAGGCAAACAACAGCATTATTCTTTGCCTATCTATGCCGTATATAAACTTTTAATGTTTAATTTTATGGGGTACATCTATCTCCAATTTACACATATTTACTTTATTTCTTTTGCGTGCTTCAGCTTATGCCCAGGAAAAAAATATCAAAGTCTCTAGAACATCAACAGCTCTGCATGAAGCATAAAGTATATATGTATAAAGCATACATACGAATTACAGTTTCAATTTTAATACTAGCCTTGCTATTCTGATGAATATTGAGCATCAATATCAATATGAGTATCGATTCTCTGGAGTTTTTAGGTTCCTATTTTATGTTTGAAGTTTGTAAGAGAAAGAGGCAAAGGCCGCATTTATTTCTCTTGCTAGTTTATTTTATCTGCAGAAATTCCAACAAACGGCTTGTGCCCAACGAATGACAAATGTCTAGATTACATTTGCATTGCCATCTTCATGTGCATAATTCCTATAATCAAACTTTATTAAACTGCCATTTAGTTAACAAAGGAGGCTCGTCCAATATTTTTCTACGTACTTCTTCGTGTATTGTATGTGTGTGTATATATAGTTAGTTCTACACCACGAGTTCAACTTGAACTTGACGTTGATGTTCCATGTGTGTGGTATGTAAAAACTAGAGAAACAATTATATGCATATACAATATACATATTACATAGGTCTGCAAATTAAGACAATTTATTTTAGTTGTTACATGCATACTTATGCAGCATGTTTTGTGTGTATTATTATTCTCTAATAAATAATAAAGTCGGGAGAGATTAGAGGGACAGATATTTATTTACATGATAGAAATAACGAGGCACAGGTTTCTTAGATCTCCTTCGTCTCTTCCTCTTCGTGTGGTTTCTCTGCTAATATATTTCTATCTAAAATACTGGTTCGCAGTATTTTACACACACTCGTATTTGTATGTGTATTTTTGTGTGCGTTGGTTTGGTTCTCGCAGTTCCATCAGTCCGTCGTTTGTGCAGGTAATAGCGGTGTAATGGCAGTTGTAACATGTAAATAAATAAAGTTGCGATAAATACAGCATTTAGAGATGTAATGTACGTAGGTACCATACCATGGAGCAAAACTAGCGAATAAGATGTAAATATTTTCTGGCAGTATCAATACATAGAACCGAGCTTATGTAAAGTGCGTGATGGAAAATACTGTGTATAAATATTAAATATATTGTATAATATATCTATGTATATTCACATAGGAAAGGTGCATAAGGTTTACTGATTACTGATTACGTATGCAAGGAATCAGAGAAGAGTTGAATAACTACCTATAAATCACGACTCGGATGGCTTGCTGTGTTGTGGCTGGCTTTTTGGCTTTTGGAGAGAGAGAAAAGAGAGAAAGAGAGAGATACATATTGCCGTTCCTCAATCCTCCGTTCAATGTTATGTTATGACTTGATGCCGTCCTAATAAACTGACTGCTGTTGCTCCGGCTGCAACTCAAAGTCGACATCAGCTCTGTAATGGCGTAATATGAAAGCCCTTTGTATTAATGCCATTATTATTATTATCATTACCATTGTTAATGCATACATACTATACCTACCCTGCTTTATGCATGAATATAAATATTCAATCTATTCATAAGTATTATGTACATTTATATTATATTTCTTTTTCTTGTTGTCCGGTCCATTATTTTATTATTACTGAATACTATCATGATCATCTTCATCAGTTTCATCATAATCATCATCATCAGTGCGGTTGTCGTTGCCGTTGATGTTGCTCTTGCTGTTGTCTTTAGGTTTGTCGTATACATATAAACTTTGTTTGTATTTGAGTTGTACAACAGCTATAGTAAAAAATACGATCAAAGTAGACGAGGAACTTGTAAAAAGTAACAACGACAAATTGTTTTATATTCCCTGGGATTTTTATACGATTTTTTACGACCGTCTTGGTCCGTACAATACATTATTTTTCCGTTTGTATGCATACTAGTTTTGTATAGAGAGTACAAAGTATAGAAGATAAAGAATGGCGACATAATGAGGAACTAGATTTAGAAAGCCTAGATTTATCTGGTCTATATTGTTCTGCCCTATACAAAATACGCAATATTAGCCAGTTAATTCTACATTTTAGACAGATTCATCCATTTTTCATATACTTCGAATACAGTTTGAATATATATCATAAAGTTTTCTAGTGCTACGGCTAAGCTAGACTCAGTATAATACATACTACGCAGCATTGCGAATATTAAAAGGATATAATATTTTAATAAATAATAATAAAAAAGGCCGTTTCCCCCATTAATCTGGTCCATCATTTCTTTTTACTATTGATTATATTGCCGTGGTTTGGGTTTTAAAATTCCGAATCTTGTGTCAATTTCATTTTCCAACTCAATTTTATTTTGTTTTGAATAGCGATACAAACAACGGATGCATACATAAACATATTGCATACAATGTATACGCAACACATAAAACATCAAATATTATTTCCTTTTGTCTGGTAACAAGGTTTAAAATGAACTTCACATAATCTTGTGTGTACGAGAGAGTCCGATATGTCCATTGTCCATACATATGTAATGAAAGAAGTTCAAGTTGAACTTCAATTTCGATTCGATTTGATTTTGTAGCTTGTGTAATAATACGTTCAATGGTTTTGTACAAGAGAGAGAAAATATAATGTAAATCCAAATGGAAAAAAAGTCTCATAACTGTGAGTACTGAACAGAAAATACATACACATATACACACACAAGGAATACATAAAATAGTCGATCTTTATAAATGTGTAGGAAAAAAGCAATCTAATCCAATTTCTTGAACTATTACCCACCTCTGCTCGATGTCCGAGTGTATAACATGGAAATATGAAAATATGTATTTGTGAGCTTTGTGTTGTGAGTTGTGTCATAATTTATTTTATGTGGCTGGTTCGATTGTAGTGCCTAAAGTCAAAGAGGCAAACGTAAAAAGCAAACTAAAGAAACTCAACTTGTACGTACATACATACATAGTATACGCATAAGAGAAAAGTTTGTTTACGTTCATAGCTTATTGTACATATGCATAATTCATACATGCATACACAAGTCTAGTCTACTCTAGTCAGCAGTTCACATAATAAAGACAATACCTCACCGTCCAAAAACGAAGATTCATCCCCGACCAAAGGCAATCTCAAATATTGAATAATATTGTATATTTGTACATTATAATCTGGATTGACTCCAATCTCGAATACTTTACTCTTTCACCTTGATTCCCTTGGTAGGGGAAATGTATGCATTATCTACCTTCATCTTGAAAATGATGTGTTTATACCTGCAGAACGTATAATATGTCTTTGTATTATAACGTATCGTAATAATAAATGATAATAATATTGTTATTTGGAGAGGAATGAGTCTCTTTCCAATGGGAGTCTTCGTTTTGTTTTTCTCTGCATCTCATCTTGGTCTTCGCCCAATTTTTACACCTGGATTCTGCACACATATATACATTGTACATGCACAAGCTCTCTCTAAAAAATCTGAATGAATATTAGAAATACCCACGTATCGAAGCTCGTGAGGTGTCCCATACTATACACTATATACACATGATCTTTAAGTCTAAAGTATTTGATCTCCAAATATTGAGATGTGTTCATATATTATTATGCAGTGTGTCGAATCGTATTGGGCTCTCAACTTCAGCTTTGGCTTTGGATTTGAATTTGGCTTTTAGCCCGATGACCAATACCTAATTGTATTTGCCGTGTCAAATTAAAGGTTGCCTATACACCACGCCATAACATAAGAGCGTAACATTAAAAAGAAAGTATTACTCTTGCTTTTACTGTATGACTGGTCTGGTCTGGTGACTCTGGCTCATGGTTGATTCCATCTCTTTTATTCCCTCTCTTATTCCATTCTATATTCTTACATTCTAGTGACTTGTATTGTTTTACCTTCCCCCAGTTTTCACACTTGATAAAGGGAACTCTTCAACAACGGGAGAACTTCAAGTGTTGAGCAAGCGATGAGGAATGTGAACACAAATAATAAGTATAGATATCTATGTATATCAGTGTAGGTACCGTCGATACAATTATTTGGGCTCAGCAGAA
Organism: Sminthurinus bimaculatus; assembly: GCA_034698285.1. Classification (NCBI taxonomy): domain Eukaryota; kingdom Metazoa; phylum Arthropoda; class Collembola; order Symphypleona; family Katiannidae; genus Sminthurinus; species Sminthurinus bimaculatus. The sequence goes on from JAQIVE010000083.1 coordinate 26,688, forward strand.
CAACGGCGAGCAATGCACTGTAAGTATGCAAGCAGGCTTGCATTCCTCCTAGTATAAATACATTATTATGATGTGTTAATATTTCACGGAATATCAATACTTTTGATGCATCTATGTAGAGTACATATTACATGCATATTAAATTGTACATTATACATTAACCCAAGCATTACACTGTAAACGACACAAAAGGTTCGGTTAAAAGCACTTCATATTAAATACGTACATATACATGTACATATTCCGTGCTGCGAATCAAAATATAATGCCTGCAAACTGTGAATAATATTGTTGTTGCATTTATATAAACCTCTACATTGCACCTTTTCTCAGCTCAAAATTTGACTTGAACGTTCAATCCGAGTCAGAGTAAAGAGCAAAGAACACGAACAACGGAACGAAACGAAACCAAGCCAATGAAATGGAATTGAAAACGGGAATGAAAATGATGATTGGATTGCATTTAAAAGAGTTTCGGCTAAACACGCTGTAATTTTAGTCATGGAAAAAGAGAAGCAGAGAAATACATAAACGCAGATGAGAGTTGTGTGAGTCTAAATCTAAATTTACAAGTAGAGTGAAGAGAGGAACGAGAATGAACAAGAGCTATGTATGTATTATGTGTATAGAGCCACAGTCTTGAGACTTGACTCGCCTTTATTAGTTGCATTTTCTTTATTGCCCTGCTCCGTTGATTTGCTCTCATGCAATTTACAATTCACAAACACACATTCATGCACCTATTCTGTATGTATAATAGTGACTACGAGTAGATACATGCATACTGTGAGCATACTTATTACATATTAATATTTTGTAGCAGGTAAAAAGGTGCATAATAGATCTCCACATGAACTCCCTCACACATACACCAATATTATTATTATTTCTCTGATGGAGTTTGTACAAATTCGTAGAAGCTGAATAGCTGTAGCTTTAGCTTCAGCTTTAACTTTGGCTTTAGTGTATGGGCAATCCGTTAATATTTAATATTCTCGCACTATACACATATAATATATAATATATGTATATATCTGGTTCCATGCTTGTAGTATACACTGTGAGTCGTAGTCGTACTAGTTAGCTCACAGATAAGAGATAAAGAAGCACGAGAACATGAAAATGATTAGTCATATATTTTATCAAATGAGTCCTGCTGAGTTTATAAAGGATTTTCCCTAGGTTTACCTTTCTCAAGTTTCTCTCTCTCTCTCTCTCACTCTATTGGAATACTTCATAGAGTTGATAGAAGTTGGTCTTATGATTGCCTCCAGATATACCCAACACCCAATATATTAGTAAGGTCTACTATAGATAATAGCTTGTAGGTATATTGCATAATATAATAACTACTTATATAATAATATAATATGATGATATAAAATAATACAAGTCACAAGTACAAAACAAAAATATTAAATATTTAACTGCTAAATACTCGCTTCTACGATACACTACAATTCATTGCGAGTACAATGGAGGATGGAATGGAATGGAATAAAATTTTCGTTATACATAACTATATGTACATGCTTACATACTTACATTGTACAAATCATCTCAGTTGACTATTAACAGGATTTAAAATCCACACTCATATTCATGAAATCTCTTTGATGATGTGAGCTTTATACAGTGCATATATATAATATTAATGCACTGTGTATTTTTATACGGCTATGTACATTGTACATATGAGCATGTATTTGTAGAGTGCATGCACAGATACATACGAATTCTAATAGATGTTCATGAAGTGTTCATGTGGAGGCTCTCAAGTCTCAATAATATATCTGAATTGTGCATGTGGCAAAGTCATTCGCTGTTGTTTGAATTTGAAAAAAATCGTCATCGTCATAACACAACATGAGCATATGAAAAAGTGCATATAAATACCACGTAGCATGCATATTAAACATACATATTACATATATATATATATATATATAGCCTCTTCCGAGAGAGGAAAAATAAATGGGAAGTTCTAAAAGAAAAGGCGAGGGAGAAAAGTCCTTGACTCTTTCAGTACGAAGGAATCATCACAATAATAATGGCACTATTTTACATTTAGGTTTCTTACCGAGGAATTAAAATTAATTTTGATATGACTTTACTTACAGGTATAGAATATATGTATACATATAGGGATGAGCACGCATCAATGTTTACAGGTTGAAATCAACATCAACACTCTCAACAAGCCATTCCTCCCCTTTTTAACGACGAAAATCTTGAAATGAGATTAAAGATGAAGTATAGACTCAATGTATTACAATATATTATATACTGAAGATGAAAAAGACGAGGAGCAAAAAAGAGAAAGATGAGAAGAAAAAGGACAGGAGAAGACATCGGATTTGAAATTAAAGACGAAAATGAAAATGAAAAAAGTTACGCACATTCGAGTGTATGTATTATGTATGTGTATTTGTGTTTGTAGGTACGTACACATTTTCTTTTGCCTGTAAAAAGCTTCTCCAATTCAAAAGGAGAAAATACACTGATGTGGCATTTGTATTGTACATTGTATACTGTCATTTATTTTTATTAATCGTCAAGATGAAAAGCTCGCTCCTCTCTATATTTTACATATTTATGTATTACTTGTGAGTCACGTTAGTCCCAATACTTTACCTTCATGTCCTATATACTGATATACCACCGAAGAATAGCAGAGTGCGGAGAATTAAAATGCGTGATGTGTGACTCGGCATAAACTGGGAAGGGAACAAACTTGAGGGATCTATTTTATTCTTATTACTTATTTTTTGCATTATAAATATTATGCACCTTAAATCTTGAATTTGGAGAATGTAGGGCACCGTGGATTAATTTAAGCAAAAACAGAGGCTGCCTTTGTCTTTGTCTCTTTCTTTGTGTCGCATCTTTGATGAACTTTTAAACTTGAACCAAAAACCAAGAGAAAAACTGTTTCTGTACTCCCATCACCTCCGCAATTAGATAGTTAAATCCCAGGACTGGTCGCTTTTACGAGTTTTAGCTAATTACAAGGGAAATTGTGGTCGTTTGTCGCCATACCTTATAAATTACAAATAAATAGATTCCCCCAATAAACATAAAAAACTTCTTGGCTCGATGCAAATGATAAGCGCAGCAAACAATAACGGTGAGTATTCAGCATTTCTAATAAATAGGAAAAGGAAGGAACTCGTGTCATCAGGACAAATTACAAATGCATAGACAGAGACAGAGACATGGACTTACATACATATACATGGACAGAGTACAGTAGCTCCTCGTTGTCGTAAAAGTTGTAAGTCATTATTTATTATGGTTATGAGTATGATTATGGTACAAAAGCTATGTCTTTATATCCTGTCCTCATACTGCACAAATTGTAGCTTAAAATACAAATGTGCATATATTTGCATATACGTTTATGTACTTGGAGAGGTTTAACTAAAGCAATTCTGCAGATTTCTGCGTATAAAGTATGAAAGAGTTATTCAAAGATTGCGTACACATGTAAAGTTTACATATGCATTTATGCGTATTCGGTATACAACATACCGACTTACAAAGTAATCACTAAAGGAATATGAATGGTCTGTAATATCCGAATGTATTGAGTTATTGAAATTTTCCTAATTTATGATGTCTGCCCATTCGTCTCTGTGCTTTTTTATTTTTCCCTTCCACTCACATGCAATGCAAGGCAATGTAATTTAATGCAAACGGTCATAAAAACTGCATCGTACGTAATATGCATGTACTATGTACTATGTACCATGTACAGATACATATGTAGGCACGTATTTTTCATCTATTCACCAAGTTTAATCGGTGAAAATAGCGGAGTTTTAAATAAACTTGTAGTTAAAAGTAACTTACAAGCTATTTACAATTTACAATATATGCAAATGCTTATAATAAGGACGGTTCTTTAAGGTTTCATACTGTGCATTATATTACAGCTTTTTGTCTTCCCCTTCCTCTCTAAATTTTGGCGGCTCTCAAATTTTTTGTACAATGTACGACATCAACGTAAAATTCATAATATTGTATACTGTATTTATAAATGTACTTGAAGAAAAATAAAACCTTTTCTATTATTGTATGTTTGTACAGAATACAGAACCAGAACTATAAGTATAATATTATCTACAATATACATAGCTCGGATTTAAGCCTGCGAATTCAATGGTTTTTTTACCCTATTGTTTGTGGGTGAGCAGAAGAATGCTTAATGATAGTTCACAGTGTATGTAATGTAGTGACAAAATGTAATAATAGCAATAATAATAATGTGATAGTTGTGATAAAAATTATATGAAAATAGTAATCCTCCGCGTCTTCTCTTCCTCTTTCTCTTACCTTGTTGTATCTTCTATCGTAATATTTAGTAATGGTAATGAGAGAAGAGAGCATCACAAGAGTCATCAACGCGCCGTCAAAACTCAAAACCAACCACCAGTATAATCAGCATCAAACTTTCTCAAAACTCAAGCTCAAGCTCGTCATCTCGTCTCATCTCATTGTCTGTGACTGTTGTCGACATTGACGGTTATTTACCGTCTACTGTCTCCACTCAAAATTCGCCACAGTTTTTCTCCCTAATGATGAATGGCTTCCTTGCACACATTCAACAGAACTATGTATACACAAATATATATGTACCTACGTACATAATATTATGTGTTCGCGGTCGTCTTTCTCTCTGTTCTGCTTGTTTCTTTAACATTTCGTTTTCATTTTTGGACTTAATGCGATGGTCATCAAGCCAAATTCAGCAATATTATACCATTACCCTTTTCTTATTTACCATATTATTATTATGCCACACTGTGTCGTCTTCTCTGTATAATCCGTGTAGTTTGTTGGTTGTTGGCTGGTGTGCTTTATGTTTCATATAAAATATGCATGCATCAGTCTTAGATGTTAGATGTGTATCCAAGATTGCAATAATCCATAATGAACACGAGAATTGTATTGTATGTATTGTGGATTGTGGAATCTGAATCCTTTTCTGGGACCCTGGATCAGATAGAGACGCAAAGCATAAACATAAATCAGAATATGTATTTACAGGTAAAATATGAGACGAAAACACAGAAACCCACAGATTTCCTTCCTACACACACAAACTCGCTCACAAAATACGTTTGTGAATTAGAATATCCCCCATATCGAATATCGATAAGGGAAATCTAGACAGGGCGAGCCATAAAGGTGAAATAGAGACAGAGGCAAAAGAAAAGGAAATGGTAAGTCAAAGAGCAGCCAAAGACTGAAGAAATTTCGTAGGGATTAGGTATAATATAAAACACACATTATAAATTTACTTTTCAGGTGGATTATCGCTATCGCTCTACACATTGTACGATGTAGGGAATGCATACAGTAGTTGGGAGCTGACTGCATCAGCAAAAAATGCAGCTAATAAACATGCGGCCAATTGAAATCTGAAATTGAAATTCTATGAGTTTCAACAACATAAATATGAATATGAAGTATTACTACCATGCTTTGTGGAGAATATTGAAGATTGTGTGTAAAATGTAAATCCAGAGTTGCAAAGACAAACAGAGAGAGAGAGAGAGAAAGAGAGAGAGAGAGAGAGACGACGAAGAAGAGAGAGCAGAAAGGCAAAGTCTTCAAGAGAGCAATAGAAAAATTCAAAGTAAGAAGAAGTGAAGAACTTAAGTAGATGATGCTTCTCGACTCTCTCACAGTATATTTATATTTATATGTTTATTGCCTTTATTACTCCTGTCTGTTCTTTGTACTCGGTGTGTTTCAAATGGTTCAATGATGGTACGCTTGCCTGAACCTCAATGTCCAACTAATATACTAATAATCCTCAAGTCTGAATAAAATAATCATCAGTCTCATCATCATCGTCGTCGTCGTTAGCAGCAGTAGCAGCAACAACATAATAATAATAACTATCATAATAAGCCAATAGAAAAAAGATTACTTCCATCCTTTCTTTTTATGCTTCTGTGCCATGCCGTAGAAGCCGCTAGCTCATAATATGTATATGTGTAGACATACATTGATGGAAATTTTAACATGACAAAAAGTTTACAATCTACAGTACAAGACATTATACATATGCATGTATTTATTTATACGTTTTCCCAGTGTAGAAAAGAACAATTTTACGCCTACTTTTAAATATTGAGCCGAGGAAATTCCATAAATTAAAGAGCAAATCAAAGGCAAAATCAGGGGCAAAGGAAAAACATTTTTAACTAATTAAAACTTTTCTTAATTCAAGTGTATAAGTAAAACTGTCGAGCAAACAAGGTTGTTTTTTTCATGCACATGAAAATTAAAACTAAACGAGCTGAGCTTCTCAATTCTCTCGACAATCATCAGGGTAAAATAAACGGAACATCTCTTTTAGTTTCAATATTCTCGTGTTCCTTTCCTTCCTTTATATATATTTGTTGTATATTTTTACCGTCAGTTAAAATAAAAATAAGTAATAATAAATACACTGAGGAATAAAGTTGAGAGGTAAGAAATAAATATATTTGTATGGCAAATGTGAATTGACTTTTTTCATTTTTGTTTGCTTAGTTACAGAGGCTTCGACAAAACACGAAAATCCACCTGCTAATTCCTTGTAATTTTAAAACTACACTCAGGAGCTCCTGGTGTATCATTAGATTATCATTATTCACAAGTTAGTGAAGGAAATTGTGTGCATGTTCTTTTTGAAACGCACAAGTTTTTGTCTTTGTACATTTATATTTGTTTTTATATTAAATATGCGTGCTCAGCTCCTTCCGTGTATGTGTGTAGTGTGTATCTACATTTACTCTAACAACATTGTAAGTACAATGTACAACTATATTCTAATAATAATAATGATCCAAGTAATAATAGTTGATAGCATAATACAGAATATAATAAAGGTTTACTGACTTTTCCAAGTACACAGACAAATGTATTGGGAATCGAAAGCATACAGGCAATAAATAAGCTAAAGCTATTTACAAACATAAAGTACATATGTATAAGCATGTACGAATATAAGAACAAGAATAAGGTGAAACGAATTTTTATTCCTATGAATATGTAGTTACGTATACAATCTACACGACCTTAAATTATACATGCATTCATTGGATTGAATGCTTACCTCTATATTCATGATTCACTCACTACATAATTTCACAGGCTTTTGCCGATTTTGCTCCTGGACAAAATCGTAAATGGTAAACTGTAAACATGTTAAATTTTACCTGCTCTCCCTCCCTGTTCAATAGTTTCAATATTAGTTTCAACATTCAACATTGCATTGAAATTTCATGTTAAATTGTATGTATATGCTGTGTTCTTTTGGCTGTTCGTGTTCTCAGTTTCTTACCTTCCTGTTCTATTCTCCAGTAGTCCCAGTCTCTTTTCTTTTTCTTGGAGGTTTCTTGCATGTATGTATGTATGTACAGGTACTTTTCTTTTCTTCCATCGTCTTTCACCAGCAATCCCGAGACACGAAGAACATACTCAAACAGACGGTTGGAAAACCGAGGAAAAGGAACTCTTCGTGAAATAGAAAATATTGTAGAAACACAAGTTGGACTTGGACTTGATATATTTCGAAACATTTACATCAATTTACTCGCAGTTACAAAAAGCAAAAAGTCCTCAGAGTATGTATAACTCGAGTTTTTTTAAATAAAACAAACTTATGTATGTACCATGTAAAGTAAACTTTCTCACTGTTATATTTTAATGTAGAGCATGGAAAAGACATGGAGGCGGAACAAGGCCCATTAATATTAATACTTCATACATTTATATTATAACCACTGGTAATCGTAATCGCAATGATAATAATGATGATGCTGGTATTATCTGACCATGTATAACAAAACTATTGCTTTTCTAGCATTCTACGTATAACCCGAAGGAAATATAAAACCACAAACATATAAAATTTTATGGTTCACAGTACAGCGTACACCATACATTACAACTGGAACTGTATCAAATTTAATTAGATTTTATAGGTTTGTTTAAAATATTCATCGATACATTACATTATGTATTATCCTCAGGTAGATTGGTATTCTCGTCCTTTTATTCCCTCTTCTCCAGGTTTTCGATTGAAAAATGTTTGTAACATCAGCACACATACATACATAAATATAAATACAAAGTCGATTTCAATTTCGATTGCAATTGCGACTATTTTCAATTCGATTACATTTGGATTTGGTGCTCAATCAACTGTGATGTTGTATTAACGCAAAGAATCCTCCTGATGTCGTTCGCTCTACTTCTTTTCGCATTTTTCAAACACGTAAGTACTCTTCTTTTCTTATACAAACGAAAAGGGAATATGAAGAAGTTGACCAATTAATTATTTCCTTGAGTAATACGGAAGACAAAAGTATGGACACATACATACTACATACATACACACTTGCATGAGACACGCGTATACATAATGCGTGGGAGCTCATCAGGTTCAACAGTCACGGAATCATCCATACCTATAATATCTGGACAACTTTCAGTTTTACTTTCATCTTTGTCACTGTCATTGTATGTTGTATGTATACGATTGTCAATGTCATTGCCGTCGTCATTATTTAGCCTAGCCGTTGCCGTCGACTTTTATTTGATCACCGCCGCAATGTTAGTTTAATACTATGTATATGTATGTATTAGACAAACAAAAGAGGAGTAGTCGATAGTTTTATTATCTATTTTTTACTTTCTATTAGTGGTTGGGGATGAAATGAAATCAAATAAAATGGGAATCGAGGGAGCTACAAGAATGGGCAAAGACAAAGTAAAGAAAGAAACCAAGGTACGTAGGTACATGGTACACGGCCGCAGGTATCAACGCTCGACTCTCAAAAGAATAGTTAAAATGAATGAATCGGATGAAAGAGAATAGATATAAATACAGGGCAAGAGTCAGACACACACGCACCGGGAGAGAGAAATAAAATAAATAAGAGGAGCTTTCTTTTAATACCCTTATAGCTATGTATGTATGTATTGTCTCAAACAGCTCACATTACTTTTTGTGTACAAGCGCAAACACGTAGAAATAAAATACATGCAACATGTTGTATTTTAAGATACACATTGTGTTACGCAATTTATTACACACAAAATTCAAAGAGTCATATGGTGATTTTTCAGGGAAAGGCCAAGAGGTTTGAGGTTATTTACCATTTACCATATTATACCCACCTTTTGAATTGACCCAGTCGCTGTAAAGCTGTAACCATTATATACAGAAAGCATCAGTACGTGCCTACATCTTAGATCAGAACCAAAAGGGAGGTTTGGCATTACTTTTAAAAAGCTAATTATACACACACTCGATTAAATGATCGCATTTTATTTGACTAAATAAACTTCACCTGAATTTCGAAAATCTATAAAAAAACATTTAATAACCCTTCTTTACCCATAATAAGTTCGGTATTATCATCCACTCCATTAAGAATCTTTTAACAAACGACTAAGGGCGAAAGGAATGGCGAGAAAAGGACGGGAAACGGAAAGAGAATCGAGTCTAGTGTTAGCTTTGATGTTCACAAGCAAACACAGCAAAATGATCTGGAAAAGGAAAGGGAAGAACCTACATAGATGAAGAGAGGACTTTATACTCTATTTACTTCATTTGTAAGGGGAAATCTCGTCTTCACTCACTTCCTCTTACTTAACCAAACTAACACGACTCGAATCAACTCGACTCAACTCAAACAAACTTGTCAGCTCTTCAAAAAAAGTCCTAACCATACATAGATACATACATACAACTCATATTATACGGATATAAATGTACCCACGGAGTAGCCTAGAATAAATAGACAAAACCAAGTGTGGATTTTTGGTAAATCCACCGCAAAATCCGTCAAGCGTACTATACATACAACACTTACACACTGTTATTACGAGTGAAATATCTCTGTATGTATGTACGTGTACGTATTATGTACATTTGTGCACGAAGCAACGGAGGATACAATGAACATCCATTTTGGGTAGAATAAATGAGCGTGGAGATTGAGGGAGAAAAGGAGCGAGAAAAAATAAAGAAATATGACTTATTATGTACCTTTCTACTCATCACCAATGATATTATTATTATATATTATGTGTGTGAGCTGGAGTATAAAATCCCGGAATATTGTTGGGAAAAGACACAATCACATTCACAGTCACAAAGGATTTCAACAACAGTGTGCTGCTGGAAAAGGAAAAGGAAAGGGACTACTGAGGTCTGTCTCAAGTCTTAAGTCTATGAAAGTGAACTCTCTACCTATATTATGTTTATGTACATTTACTCTTAACTCTACATAGATAAATATGTATGAGGTTAATAGTTCTAGTTGAGGGGAAAGCATGAGGCGCATAACAATGATGATATGTAATAATAACAGATGAGTTTCACGTTGAGCAGAATAAGATGAAATGCAATGGGAATGGAATGGTGGTGGTGATGCACTGAGGAATTGAGGTAGGAGCAGAAATACCCGTATATACAATACATACGTGTATAATATGTACATAGAAGTGCATACAAGTGGAAGTTGTTGCTGTTGCTTGTATATTTGTATTTGTGTTATGTAGGTAGTTTTCTCCTACTACTCGACAATATATGAAGAGGACGGAAGGTAAAAAGTCCAAGTCGAACTCGAACCGTAGGAGAAGAGAGAGAGAACGAGGCAAAGTTCCCCGCTGGTCTATTTTGTTGAAATGTCAACTCTGGAATAATAAATCTTATTAAATGACTTATCCAAAAATTACGAGCACTTCTTGAACACAACATCAGCATGCAGGCTACTTCTTCTACTATACATTATACATATACTCTTCTCTATGGTGCATGGTACACTCCACTCTAAATAATCCGTATTATGTGTGTATGTATACACAATCTTATTTATATTAATATATGGACAATATAATCCGCGTATGTATACATATATGTACATGTACAACTGTAAGGTGTGCATATTTATGCACATCTACTTAAATACTTGTGGAAAATAGAAATACAAATACAAACAAAATGAAAATGAAATAATGAAAATGAAACTTCAATTTAAGCCCTCTCTGCATCATAATCATATCATAATATTACGTTTTGTATGATATTATATTGCATTATTCGCTCCATATTTTATTCTAGATTATTTTCTTTTCTATTTTCTCATTTTCCTTTTACCTACTGTAACACACTGTATACCTTTTTTGTATACATGTATGTATGTATGTATGCATGCATAAAGATTCTTTTGGTATTTTTTACACTTGCACTTCTATTTTATTTCTATTTCTTCTTTAGCCTTTCTTCCTCAGTGAAACAAAAGCTTGCAAAACACCGACTTTTGATTTGGCTTGATAATAACCAACTACTCAAAATAAGTATGTACATATTCGTAATGTGTTATATGTACACGCATGAAATAGAAAATACAAAATGTAAATCAAAGGAAAGGAAAGCTTAACTCAGTTTAGACTTGAGACTCGAGAATGATATGCAGATTTTGGTGAAAATTCCCTAAAATAATCAAGGTAATAATAATAATAATAATATCACAACAACAACATTATTATTATGCATTATTTGTTTTGAAATTAGAAAAGTAGGGCAAACAATGAGTTGAGTTATTTAAAGCTGACGCGAAAGCTGAAAAGCCGCGATTGAAATCTCTGCGTATAGATATGTACTGAGTATATTAACTCCGATTATACACTTATTCACTTTGAGACTTGAAGCTAAAGGAAAGTAAAAAGTTTGCAAAATGTGGGCCTTATAAGAAAAAGGGAAAAATCATCATCATTATTATTACTTGACTAAGCTCATAAATGAATCAAAGTTGTGATTTTCAGCTGCCCTTTCATCTTAATAATAATGTTCATTTCAATAATAATTCACTTGTAATTTATTGCACTTATTTATGTTCATAATATATATACGTATACTTGAAAGATTGTGCGGGGAATTGGTCAGGCTGTTCATTTCCATTAGTGTTTTCACTACAAGTGGCCATTGTACTGTCGACGAGAGACGAGGAGTCGGAAAGCTATTCAGCCGTTGGAGCAATCAAACTTTAAATGCATTGAAAACTATTCTCAACTTGTACTTGTTCATTTTCAAGCGATCCTTTGTATTTTATGTATACCATATTCCTCGTCTCCTTTTCGGTTTCAATTGTGATGGTGATTGTGACTGTGAGTCGGAATCTGAATTTGGATCTGGATCTTGCATGGCGATTACATTGTAGATATTGAATGTTGGTCGAAATGAACAATCTTCCTTTCTTCTTCTTCATCATCACAAGTTTATTCTTCTTCTTATTCTTCCTCGCTCGTCTTGTCGTCTTCAAGTTTATTAACACTCTCTTAAGCATTGAAATATAGACTAGAATGACATAAAGTTGGCTTTTTGAGCATGGAGAAAGAAGAAGAAGAAGACACACACAAAGTTCTCATGTAATGATTGTATTGTATGGCATTGTATTGAGGTTTGTACAAGAAGCTGATGGATGAAGTTGAATCCTGAACTTGTGTGTAAATTTCGCCGTTTGTTGTTTGGTCAGACTGACCTGCTGCTGTTATTTTGTGATTCATTCATTCATCCAACTTTGCCGGCGTCAGCGTACAACTAAACACAATTGTTTACGTTATACATAATATAAGTAATAAGTACTGTATAAAAATGCAATATACATACTTAAAGAAGAGCAAGATTTGAGCGGCCACTACAGTAGTTTCTACAATATAATATAGAGCGATGCTGCCTGCTCGCTATTATGAAACATTTTTATGGGATTGTGTGGCTGGTGAGTTCTGCACCGTGTATATTTTTAAGGCTCTCTCTCTCTCTCTCTGTTTTGAATTCTGATGTAATATGGCAGAGAATGGTTATGAAAGGGAATTGTTCTGTCATAACATCGCATTATGTATACATACTGAATCTTGAATCTTGGAGTATTCACCATCGAGGCTATAAATTCAAAATTGTAAATGGACTTTATAAACTTTGCATCTACATTGTACAGTGGACATTTGTGGACGACGGTGCATTGTATCGTAAAAATGTAAGAGTGCTGTGGGCCAATGTCAATGCCATAACTACATATATGTATGCAGTGCCAACTTTCCATTTTCTTTCCATTTGTTCGCTTATTCGCATTGTTATGGATTAAATACAAAATGATTAGATTTAATGGTGTGCGATTTAAAGGTGGAATTGAAATGCACCCTGCCTTTTCTATTTTCTGAGTGGTCTAGCTATAAATAGAATTTATTACATAAACTGCCCATAAGCCTTATGTCAAAATATGGAAGTGTTATGCATATATACATAACTGTAAGTACATTTATAGATTTTATGTAATATTACCTATTCTTTTTCTCCCAAATTTTGTATGTTTTCGTCCATACAGTACGGGTAATATTGGGCACTAAGAGTTGTATAGGAAAAGTAGAAAACTCGGACGCAATTTACAACTTGTTAGCTCAGGTAGTTTCTCTACATATACTTGACTTGAGATCCACTTGACGGCTTTTAAGAAAGCCGGGAAGAAATTGAGGTAGTTCATTTTAGAACGGTTAAGTTCATATCATATTTTGTACAAATGGCAAATGTAAAATAATTGGGAGCAAACTTCCTCTACCTTTATATACACATTTACCTCTCTTTCTCTCTTTTCAACCAATTCACAATCAACTAGCTCTGTCCCATCCCAGTGTATCCTGTATTATTAATCCCGGAGAAATTGAAGCATTGCTCTAAACGACGAAATATGACTATGACGGAGATGGACTAAGTGTGGTAGCTGTCTAGTTAGCATGTGAGCAATGGTTGTATATTATGTATTGAATTGTGGCACTTAGGATAATAGGTTTCTGACCCGTGACACGCCACCTTTCACGCAATGCCCAAGCAAAGCCAAGCCAAGCCAAACCAAGAACCAAGTAACCATCACGGCCAGTGCCAGGGCCAGTGCAATCCCCGTTCAAATGCATATACATACCTTAATACTTAATACTGATACATTACTAATACCCTCATCCGCATGCAATAATAGGCAGTCCTGCTAGTCGTACTCGTAGTGGCAATGTCAATGTTCACATGTGGAAGGTTTCGTTATTGTCCGCATTATTGCTGTTGACTGCCGATTTATTTATTACTCTTCCCCGTGTATTGTATGTTGCTTTAGTGTGTATATTGTTGCATTGGTAAAATCTATCTGAAGACTGAGCACTGAATGCATACAGTAGTCGTTTCTTTCACCTTTCTGTCGACCGTTTTACTTCTTTTTTTCCTTCCCTCACTATAAATAACAATAACAATATCGTCAAGCGGCCGAAGAAGATGATGAAGTGCGAGGGAGAGAAGTAGAAGGGAAAATAGAAAAGAAAAAAGCCAAAGCTTCATCCATACATGTCTATAGGTGAGTAAAACTATTTTGAAAAAAATATAAAGAACTCACACATTTTGTACGTTCTGCGTGCAGGAGTTCAGGAGCCATCCATGCATAGCATATTATACGGACAAACAAGACGAAAAAAGTATTATTATTATTATTATTATTACACTATGATTACGGAGAGATAGTTAGTGTCCGACCAAAATGATGGCAAATCTGTTTACGCACACTTTCAACTAACTACTCACCATACACATACACACACACACTCACTCACACTAGTTAGTATGGAGTGTGCAATTGAATAATCAACCTAACGTAAACTGAGCCGAAAACGAAGAGTTGGGCTTTTCATTAAGCGGAGGAGGAGGAACGAACAGGGCGAGAACGAGAACGAGGAGCCGCGTAATATATTTTCATTTCCACATTGTACACAATTTAAGATTCATCGTAGATACATTCAGATTTGATGGGCTGTTGTGAGAAGGAGCTGAGCAGAGAGGATGAGCGAGAGGGGTGCATCGCTCCAGTATGGAAAACAAGCTCGCACAGTCCATGGAAAAGCGTACATACATAGTTAGACAGAGTGTCGAGTGCATGTACGTACATTGTACAAGCTTTATGTATGGCCACGTAAGAGTTAACCAGTGCATATTTATTTCATCTCTTCTCGGTCCATTTAACGGTCATAATGACGTGTAGATGGGATTATTCCTCACACGCACATAAATACATCCGTGCATACTGCATGCATAAATATACATATGGATACTTATACATATTACATACTACTTACATACTACATACATAGACAATCACTTTACTCTTGGGTCTTTTTATCTAAATCATTCCGTATGTCCAATCCAGTCCCCACAAGTCTCTCATATTTCTATTTCTATTCATATTATCCAACTCATATTCGTATTCCTAATATTCATATTCACAGTCATGGACAAATAGAATGCTAACGGAAACTAAATGTTTACTTGTACATACACGGTTGTAGAAACGGAGAGCCACTCCACTTCACTCGTCTGTTACATATTTGAAGACACCAGCGCATACTGTACATTGTACATGCACAATGTACAGCGAACAACGGCGAAAAGGAACCAAAACCAAATGCAAAACCAGAGCTAAAGCTGAAAACAAAGGCAAATCCACAGCCAAAGCCAAATGGAACGAGACTATTTAAAAGTGGAAGCGAGTACCCGAGCTTATACATATATACATACCGGGGAACGAATCGTAATTTAATGATAATCATGGTTTATTCTTCCCTAGCTATTGAATATGCTGAAGGTAAACGGCTCGGAATTCTACATCCTGCCTGGAAAATACACGTACATATACGTACATCTAAATGAAATGCAACAATAATGTATGGAGGGAACATAATCATTGCAATATTAATGGAAATGGAAAAGCCATCCATCGATTTGTAGTTTGTTGGATATTTAGTATTTAGTGTGTGAGCTGGGTCTGCATTTGTTGTAGTTACGTGTGTACAAGGTACAATAGTTATAGGACAACATTGATTGAGAGTTTCACACACGTTGTGAAAATGAGTATGGATATGAATGAATGCAGACGGATGGTGCACGGTATATATTGTACGGAGTACAGTGTATGTATGGATACAGTTCGATAGCGGACACTGTTTGTGAGTTGTGAGTGAATTTCCACCACTTGCTCCTATTTATCTCTAGTGTATAAAATGCACGCGTCGCTCTCTCTCTCTCTGTCTCTCTCCCTACTCAATACAATTATAATTATTACACTCTTGATGTATTTCTACTCCTTTCTCTCACGCGGCTCTTAGTCATTGTGTAAAATTGTATGCACAGTGTACGGGACATACAGTGTCTAAACATACAGTCACTGTCGTGTTTTTCTATCGAATCAATTGGTAATAGAAGCTATTTAAATTGAATTGGATCCCGCATGTTGCCACACACAAATCAGGAACATTCGTGTGTAATTCGAGCGCATTTAGCTTGGCTTAGTTTAGATATGGATGTCCACACCATGTACATATGTACTTGTAAATATATACACAGCTCTTCTTGTAAATGCTCCCGATTCTATTAGATGACTATTGTAAAGGTCGAACGAGCCTCGAAACTGAAAGTTCAAAAGGAGCAGGGGCAGATTTTCCGACTCTCATCCTTTCTGATTCCCATTCGGAGCTTAACATTGACTCTCACTATGAATTTGATTCTGATGGTGAAATAAAATGACTTCTTTCTGTGATTTTGCTCTCTTCCGCATTTTAGTCACACTGACGCTTCATCTAGCAAAACGAAACAAAGTTCAGCTCCCAATAGACCCTGATCAAAGCTTCAAAAGGGCAAGGATGTTTAATTAAATTAAACTAAAACTAAATCATTCTAAAAATACCCATATAATGGCATCTGTAGTTCACACAATGTTATTTACCTAATATTTCAATAAGATATACATAATATGATAGGCTGACATTTTCCAATAATATTCCTCCTGTGATTAATACAGTTATAGTACGAGCTTTTTGCCGTGCCCTTTCTGGGCTTAACTTGAATTCAGTATAAAATACGTCCATAAACTGTGCATATACATATTCAATGTGGAACTATCCTGCAATTGCGGGGGTAAAACAGACTTTATTCTTTGGACATTTTTTCGGGTGGGCTCCTCTCCATAGAATTGTCATTTTTGTCAAAGAACTTTATTATACGGAATAATATTATGTGGATTAACATCCTATTCTACATATAAAATGTAATATCTATTATGTTGTTTTACAGAAGGTGCATCTGTACTCTCTACTCCACAATATGTGCGGGCTGCTTTCACAATTGTCCCTGAACCTCCGCGGAGAAGAGGAGGACACTTTCCTTTCATTTTTAGCTGTACCCATAGTCACATTCATATAGCCGTAGTCGTACCTTCCGCACCACACCACATCATTATAATTGTACAATAGGCAAAATATGAAATATCCAGCGAAAGGCTTCCATCCTAGTTCTATATTTGAGAATGGGAAAGGCGAGAGAAAAAATACACACAGTAAATGCATATGATTACATGCATTATTATACATACAGAGTATCTGTGTGGAACAACTAACAATCAGGGAGAGATAGAAAGAGAGAGAGAAAGAGAGTGCGAGTGCTCGGCCTTATGTAACATTATGTTTGAATAGGAATTATGTGTAATATTATTATGAAAAGTAAGCAAGTAATTGGGAGAGAGAGAGAGAGAGGGAGAAAGAATGCTGTAGATCAGTGTTTGTCGTCGTCGTTTCCCTTTCGCTTTCGTTGTCGTTTCCTTCTTCAACAACATGGACGAGATTGGCGTATGCTCTGCTATTCTTTCCTTGCCATAGTAAAGGACTGAGGGTTGCCTGCCTCCCCTTTTCTTTCTTTCTTTCTTTCACTCCAATATTTCATATTACATTATGTTACATTATATTATATTATAAAGGCTGCACTTTCCACACACACTTCGTCAAACGTATACAATACATAAAGTAGGTGAGATACATACTGCATTCTAGATATTCCCCTGTGGCTTGCATGTGGCCTATTCACTTCCCTTCCTATACGACTCGAGCTAGACCTGCTGATTACATTCGTGAAATTATTATTTATTACTGTGATTCAATCTCTTTCTCTCTCTCTCTCTCTCTCTCTCTGCTTCTCCTCCTGCTTCTTTTTGAGTCCCCCATCCATTCACTGTTCGATATGAATTGGATGCAATTCATTTTGTTTCATTTTATGAATACTTTACTATATACACCCCATTCTTTTTGGATCAGCCTTGCATGGATCTCCATCACAGTGCGTCCACGACAGACAGATATTATTGAAATAAATAAATGGTGTGTGTACACACTACACACACGGACTCAAAACTCAAACTCAAATTCAAACCCATCCATGCCATGTCATGTCATGTGAATTTAGAATGCAGACTATATACATAAGGGAAACAATAAAATAAAAATAATAGTAATAATAATAATAATGATAATATATAACGATCCTCATCTGTTTACTCTGTACAGCCGACCAAAAAGAAGAAAAAGCCGGTCCGTTGGTGATGGATTTTGATCTGGGATCGCTCCCTGGCCCTGGTTGCGTGTGGATGAATGTACTGCTTGCTTACCCACTACATATTCACATTATATATTATTATTATTATTATTATTATGACGACGATGATGATTATATGACCCGAGTTTTTTCTCCCTCTCTCTCTCTTGTGTGTAGGTACTGTTTCCGCTCTGCTGTCATCGTTCGTCCTTTCATTCCATTCCAATCCATTTCATTTCACCGGTTTGCAGTTGCAGTCTACATATGTGTAGCGTTTAGTATGTATAGTGCCTTGCTAGCTGGTTGACTGACTGCCTTTGGTTTTGCGTTTGGGATAAGACAATGTACTTTGCCTCGCACACAAAATGTGACCAAACTACTCCATGAATGAGGCTAGTGCTTATTGCTTATGTACATTCATATAGTATATATGTAGTACATTATAAAAAAGCATAAATACATCCTAGATTTTTGAATGTATGTATTCTATTGAATGGCATGGCTTGAGACAGTAGCAGTCCATATGTTGCCTGTGATCATGATCCTGATCCCGATCATGATGGGATGTGAAATACTGTCCCATAATGTTATGCTAATAAACCTATATGATACCACGCGATTATGTTACTCATATGTATATACAGAGTCTTCTTTTTTCCCCTGCCATTGCATTATTTTCTGACTCTGCTTGGATCCCATTATGTAAATAGTAAATAAAACAACATACATCGTACATACATATGTGTAAATAATAGAACAGAAACTGTTTTAGAATCATATTCTTTTAATAGACTATGTTTTTTAATAATAAGGGAGTTGGACGTTGTCGGAGCTGACTTGTGAGCTGCAGAGGCAGCCCAAGTGCCCAGCGCAGCAGTAGCCAACACACATAGCAGAAGACTCATGCTATACATGAATACATGTATGATTTACAGTCTTAAGTAAATTGTCGATGTAATAATGCAGTCTATGATCGTGATCATGGTTATGATTACGATTATGATTGTGAATGTAATTGTGATTGCTTTATGATGCATCCTGACTAATAGTATTGACTGACTAACTGACTGACTGACTGGTTGGGTTGGCTGGTTTAGTTGGTCTGAGACTGGTCTAGTCCACTCGGTGTCTATGTCGATCTTTTATTCTATTTTCAATTCTTTTCATTGTGTTATGCATGGGCGCCTTCCTCACATCTTTTTTCGTCCGTTTTTTTGACTGCCTCGCTTAACTGTATGACAGACATGGCCATAGTTCATCGGCACACGCCGCGTCTTCTTCATCTCCTCGGTTTTCATCCCAATCAGAACTACGACGGGTGTCTCTCTTTCTCTCTCCTTATGTACAAACTGCTACAACATCTTTCCCCTTTTTGCTTCAGTTGGTATAAATGCAGCACAGAATGAAAATGACCCTGAGAAACTGTACATAATACATGCTCAAGCTATGCACATAAATACACATACGTATCTAGATGGGAAATGGTTGCAATTTTGCAATGTGATCCGAATGATCTGGATCTTTTTTTGGGTCCAACGACAGAGATAGAGAAACACACAGAGAGAGAGAGAGATCTGTTAAGTAAATAAAAAATGTATCATAGCTCATCCCCATCTCGCTTTTCTATTTACAATTTACAATATTCATTGTATACTTTCCGCCCTAAAATGTACACAAAGAACAAAGGGAAGAGGACTGTATTAGTAAATATACATAATACATCCATACATACAGTAGGAGCACTGCAATATTTGTTTTTCGCCTCTGTATTAAATATAGCCGACGTTAAGAATGCACAAAGTAAATATTGTAAATATGTGTATCGTGAGCTGAGAAAAATACACATATTAAGTATGTAGACGGTGGATGGGCATAAACAATAAAGGGGTATTTTTCATTCGAATTAGAATAAGGGGATTACTACTATACATGTATGTATAATGTATAGGCTAACTACAGATACACGGTTACATAACCCAAATCATACAAGTATAACACACGTACGGATAAAAAAGAGGGGCTTTATCATGTTTCATGTGTTGTATCATACTTGCACTAAACAACATGTAACTATAATACAACTGTATTGTATGTTTTAACAGGATAAACTGTGCAATACTTCCGCGTATTATATGTACCCTGTAAAATATACTGTACGATGTGCTGGATGTACATAATATTGTATCATGATTGTATTTATTTATACAGTTGATGGTTCGTTTATTGCTCTCTCCCAGGGAGAAAAAGCTACCCTGGAGAAAAAAAGAATTGCTCTCCGGGCATCGATTCACATATGAATATTTACTACCTGTACGCTTATCCGCTTGATCCTCGGCGCTTTACTTTTTACGTTTTGCCTTGCTTCTCTTCCCCATATACATAGATATGTAAGTTACATAAGTATTCTTCCTCTTTCCCTTTGAACACCGTATTAGACGATAAAAAGAGAGCCAGTGGGCCTGTTCTGTTGCATTTGAAATAATCGAAACATTTTTTGGCAGTAAAAATATCATACTCGCTGCCTCGGTGCAGTTTACGTATGTGTGTCTTGTATTGTACAACATATTGTTACGATATGTTCACAATGCATAGGGGAGGATATAATAGCGAAGCTGGAGAAAACATACTCAACATACAATAATAAATAAATATATTGCAAGGATGATATAAATTTTAAAATGACGAATCACACCATGATCAAAAATCAGGATTAGAGCTGGCTTTTGCTTCGGGGTGGGATTCGGAGGGTGTGCAATGCATGATATAAATGCCATGAAATTCGATAGAATTCAATACTAGTTCCAGAGGCAATATTTGGGATCGTTTGATTTTTTAGTGCAATAACTTCCATTGTATTGGAGCTGTGTTGTGTATCATACAACATACTTAATTCGGTTAAATGTTGGCTTGGTAGAAACTGTGGATTAAACAAGATTGTTCAAGACAGTTCAAATTTTAAGGCAGTCCTCAAAAACTTATTCCAACAATAAAAATTCTAGAATTTTGTCGTCTAATATTTTTTTTCGATTTTTTGGCCCATTTCTGTCCCTGAGTATTCAATGTATGGATGAAAAAGTTGGCTTAGTTTGAATCAATAAGTAAATAATATTGATTTCTAATGACGCCGATTTGGACAAAAGAGAACCATACGAATATCTATACATCAATCGTGTATACACGTTTTGGGATTATCAGTAGAATAAAGAATGAATACGCTTATTTTTATGCACAAGATAAACATTTATGGAACAGTATATTACGTAACGCCATCGCGGTGTGTGTTTCGTTATAAGTATTTAAACAACTTTATTTATATGCGATTTTATTGCTTATACACAGCATATTTTATGCTGTATCTACTCATTTACTGTCGTAAAATTGTGATACGGTATTTGCTTCTGAATATGAATAATACTAATAATAATAACACGAATAATTAATAATGATTACTTACACTTGCATTTACACACAAACTCTTACAAATACTGACATTCAGTTCCCACATGAACGATAGGCCCATATGTATAATGTACAGTTTGGGGTTTCTCCCGAATGTCTTCGCCTCTTTTTCTTCTTTTCTTTCATGTTAATACTGTACCGGCTCGTCATGCCTATTGTGACTTTACATATGATTACTATTAATGCGTTTCCGTGTGTTGTTCTTGTTGCGTTGTAATAAGTCTAAATGATTCTCGGCTCCATCCGTCCAACTGTTCCGGGCACCTTTCTAAATCTTTTATTTTGTCCATTCAATTCCACAGAGTGACAACACATGGGAAATAAAAATTCTTCCATCGCCTCCTTCCAAGTTTCCTGAATAGTTGAGTTTGAGAAATTCAAAATCGTTTACATTAAATAAATTATTTATGGTTTAGATTTATTATTGTAGTCACTGGCTGGACTTAGAAGAAAATTTTGTTTTTTCTCAGTTTTTACACAATAAAAATCTTTGAGACTGAAGCACAAATTCTTCAGGCAATGCCAAACCTTTCTATATTCATACCTATGTATCTATATTTTTCGTATACACAAGCTCTTTTTTGCATGAAAAGACGACTGATGGATGAGGAATGGGAAACGGATAAAATTCACAATGTATTGACTCAGCTCTCACTCTAATAAATAATTAATGGAGATCCTCATTAATTATTTTGAGATGCCTATATGTTATATGTAAGAATAAAAAAGCTTATATTATCGCATGTTTATGCACATGAGGGCAAAATATGTGTAGTACGCATAATACATACACAAAGGAAGACGTGGACGTTGTAAAAGGGAAAGTAAGTAAGTATACGTATAAGCTCCACGATTTTTCATTGTGAATAGGATAATACATTGTATACGCAATAGAGAAATGCGGGGCTGGAATGGCCATGGCCAAGCCAGGTCGTCTGGACTCTTCTGCACTTCACTCCACTCCATCCCACTCCAAACTTTTATTTTGTACGTAGGCTCGAGCACTGTCATGTAAATCGTGAACAGGTTGTGCTGTGTTGTGTACATACATATGTATGTATAATGTATATTGTATAATAATGTATCGGACATTACACACATTGTGCACTGTGTCGTCGTCATCATTATCATCACCATCACTACCATCGTCTATTGTTGAGGGGATGAGACATGAGACAAGTACATACAATAGTAGATGCTAAGCATTCATGTACATTGTACATACATACATATGAATGCATGCACTAGCACCGGCAGAGTATTGGACTGGGAATAAAAAAGGGAATAAGTTATGCAGATGAGGATTAATAATTTTTCACATTATGGTTTGTTTATTGACGATGGTTCGGAGTGGGCCAAAGTGCGATAAAAAATATTATATTACACTAGACATTGGAGATAGATTAAAGGTACGCAGTGTGCGCATGTATTATATAACTATTCAAATGTATGTTGTACTCACAAAATAAATTCATAATTCTCCATAGCTATATAGTACGCACCATCATATTTCAACAATACAGTACAGTGGATGTACATAGGTAATGCACACGCATTATTACCCATTCATCGTGGTTGGGTGGTTCGCCAAGAATAATTTAGCAATGTTTGGCGATGACATGAAAGAAAAGGTTTGGTCTGTCCTCCTTGTCAAAAGTAAAAGTATCATCATCAGTGGCATCGTCCTGCTCGTCCATCGTCGTCGTTTGTTGCATACACATTATACACATACGAATACATAAAACATACAAATGTACGATACGGCGGTTTGAGTCTGCAGAATAATTTAATACCTATATCTATATCTGGAGCTGTAACTGTAACTTTATGCACTGGTAATCGGACATGGGCAATCCAACTACCTCTTTACCCTTTACTCTAGCCTCTCTCCGAAATGTGACGCCATCGAAATCAACATCAAGAACAAGAACATGGTCGAGCAGACGACGACTGACAACCCATAAAGAATACATGGCATGGCATGATTATATAAAAATTAGATTGCTACAAATACATCCACACAAGCGTTTGCTCTTTGTTTTTTGTTTCATTTTTCCATTGGCCCTCACTCTTCGTTACTATTGGGAGATGACAAATAGTTATCGCACATGGTGCATACATAGATAAAACTGAGGGAAATTGTATCGATATACTGCATATTTTAGGGTGCCATTGCCGATTGCTCCATGGATTTTGACATGGAATCGAATGTGGATTCGAATTTAAATTTGGACGTGAAAATAAATTTGAATGGGTCTCTTATTTCAATTTTCCATTTAATATTTATGTACTCCCTACTTACCGCATTGTTTAAGCCAGCTCAACTTTACTCCGATCTCCCAGGCCAAACCAATCCAATCTAGTCCACTCGGCGTCGGCAAGCTGGCAATGAAGTGATCCTCAAAACTATTGTAGAAACAAAATTCGAAGCTCAAAGACGACGCTCATAAGCACATGCATGTGTACAGTGTACAAGTACAATAAAGGCGATTCTGATGACTTGAGCCAGACGATCTGGAACTGGAGAAAGAGAAATAGGAGGACGCTATAGTATACATAGAACGTTGAGCGTTATTGTTGGAATTAGGATCTGGTGACTGACTACTTACTATACATAGCAATGACTAGTGACTAGACGATGCTACATGCGACTTGAATTCTGGATCGGATCCGATGCAGGGGGAGAAAACCACATTGGGATGGGAAACCCAAGCCCAAACCAAGCTAAACCTAACCAAAGAGAGCCCAAGAGAGAAGAAATACAAGAAGACCGCTTCCACACATTTGCGGGTTGCAAATTGGTTTGCTCCTGTCACCAAAACAGATGTCTCATACCTTCATTCTCCTCTTCATCCATCCATCCATATTATTATTATCATCATCATCATCATGACTTTAATGTATTACACAGTTCTCTAAAATTTAACATAGACAAATCTATCAACGAACCAAGAAGAAGAAGATTAAGCAGAGCGTATGAATATGAGAACAAAGTTGGGAGAAACTACGATACATTTTCCATACTGAGAAAGCTCCCATTAGCTATATGTTTATGTATGTATTTACTTGCGTATTGTGACCGTTTATTCTATGCCAACATTTACACGCGTTCATTGCCCAAGACAATCCAAAGGGACAAAGATGTGAACAGTAACAAATAGTTTAGAGTGGAGAGAGAGAGAGAGAAAGAGAGAATGTGAGAAAATGAATGAATTTCATCTTTCATCGGAGGCACAACAACGATACAGAAGCCACCCGGGCAAAATACAAAATACAACACCAAAAAAGCCGACATTATTCTATCGTGTTGTGAACCGCTTGTAAAATAATAGCCTCACATTTCCTTCTCCACAACACTTTTGACTTTCAACTTTCAATTCGCCTCTTTCTCTTGTTCTCTCTCTCTCTCTATCTACGTGAAATTTAAATGTGTGTTTTGTATACACACATCGTTTTTTATTTGCTTGTTGTCTCCCATACGGGCTGAAGCCGACGGCTACTGCATGCATGTATTCTGTACAGTCTGTTTAGACTGGGGACGTAGAGAGTTTAGAGGAATGAGAGTCAAGGGGTTAAATTTCACGGACCCTTTATACTGTGTATAATAGATTTGGTAATAAACTAACTGTGAAATGAAATAAATGCACGTTAAACGAATGAAATTCATTTTTAACTCTCTATACAGATATAACCCATACATCGAGACAATGACGGAGCGTGAACACATGTATTAGGAAAAATTTACATACTACATGCATAGTTATATATGTAGACGAATACTTATATATTTAGCATAAACCATGCAAGGCAAGAATCAGTCTGACACGCGGAGGGGAAACAGAACGGTCCGGAGAGAAATTGAAGAAGATACATAGGGAGAAGCGTAACATGATGACTACGGCTATGGCTATGACGACGATGAAGATGAAGATGAGGGAGGCGAAGGCGAGATGAAACATTTACACATTTACGTTCACCTTCATTTCCATTTCCTCGAGTGTTCACCATTTCTTCGCACTGCTCACCTACAAATCCATTAAAATATCTATAAAAAATCCTCTTTTTTGGACCACACTCTCCTCTTTTTCTCGCCTCTCCGGCTTCCAATTTAGGCCCTGTATTTAACTGGAAGTAGAAAGTAGACACTTTTGGACTATAATTTTTTCTACAGTGTTCAACATGCCGTTGCCATTCAGCATTATCATATCATGTACATTGTACAATAATACATACATAATACATACAATATTACGATTTACAGTTGCATGCTCTGTAGATTGTAAGCCAAGTTTCGACCAAAAGGAAACGACGAGTTTGTCAGAATATCTGTAATCTGTAGATGTAGACCAGTAGTCGTAGTCGGAGATTTGGTTGTATCGTATGTATAGTTATACATTGTACACCGTACAATCTGAGTCAGTGAACATGGAACATGTATGAGTAAACGGGGGGAAATGGTAAAAATAATAGGAGAGCAATAATCTGGAAATGTGGCATGTAAAAGCTTCTGCTTTTTTCACAGCTTGTTCCATTCCTTTGTTTCAAGTCGAAGATGAAGTTGGAGGAAGAAAGTAGGAAATGTGTCATATTATTTCTATTGCCTTGCCCATATTGCTCTTCACACTTTTTGAAAGGAAAGAATGAAATGAGAGGTAAAAGTACAATGTAATAGGTATGGTATAAAAAATATGTATACGGATTCATCCTATATGAACACGTCTATGCATGTATGTAGGTGTCTTTGTAGATTCTCCAAGGACATAAAATATTTCCTCTGTTGAGCCTTAAGGAGGTTTACTCTGTATGTAAGTACATGTACAATACAGTATAGGTACATGAAGAAAAGAAAAATGTATTTATACGGCAAACCTACTATTTTTACCTTGGAGGTTCTCCACATTGCATCCGTCCTCATATGAGCAATATAATACAATATTATACCGTACATATGTTTCCCTTCGTCGTCTACTTCTTTTTCTTGTGCTCCTTTCCATCTTCTTCTTGTTCTCGGTTTCCGATTTATTATAGGAGAGGGGTGGTAATTTTTTCTGGCAGCCCAACTCTGGAGTTTTCGACTTGCTCCTCTCGAGTCCCAATCTTTTATTTCGACGTGTCAAAAAAGCCATTAGGCAAGCCATCTCTTCCCAGTATTTTCTCCATTTACACTCATTAGACCGTCCAGCGGGGAAATACAAGACATCAACACTCAACTGACTACGAGCTCTAAAACAGAACTCAAATGTCTTTAAATTCCTTCTTCTACTTCTTCTTCTTTGTATTTTCACACTAAGATTTTTACCTTTAACCTTACTTTATACTTTTTATACAATATACAATAATAATTCTTTTAATTCTTGCCTTGGAATTGGAAGATTACAAAGAACGGGGGTGGCATTCCATTTGGCATTTGGTGGGTCTGGATGAGGAAGGCAGAGAAAACACGGAAAATCCAACCCCTTGTTCTAGCTCTCTAATTCAAAGATTTAATGGCGTTTTACGTATGTACATCGTACATGTTTGTACGGTAAATGATGCGCTTTACTTATTACTAATCATAAAACAAAAAAATTGGGAGAATAAGAACACCAGCGCACGACCGAGATAAAGGGCGAAGAAGAAAAGTAGATGAACAACAAGGGGGGTAAAGCATAAAAAATAACAATTTTTTACAATTAATGGAAATAAAAAAGGTCAGTTTATCCAGTTGTTCGGCCACGGCAATAACGTCAGAATCAACAGGAGTCTTTTCTATACATAATTTATACGTGATAAATTGGTTTCAGGTAGTAGATTGAGCATATAGTTACACATACACAACTAGCAACTACATATAGTTGAAATGGAGCATGAATGTGTGGATGTGGACACAATGTACTAGATGAGTCAGGATCTCAGAATCCCATAAATTAACAACTTTGATAAAGAAGAAGGAACACGGCGTGTTCACCTTATCCTCGCGTTCACGACCAGCTCACTCTTCTTTCTCACTTCATTCAAAATCATTTCCCCTGATTTAAATTTACGCATAAACAGTGTAAATTTAACGAATAGTAAACTTTCTCCAGTTAGGTTCTCATTTCTTGTTTGATAGTAGTTAAATTTACAACGAATAAAAGTCTCAAATTCTGGATTTCTTGATAAAGTTTTTTGTTCCTTGTTCAAAGGCGACGGGGTAAGCTTCCCTCTGGTCGAAAGTCACTGTGGAGATGAAGACGGCGAGAAATGGTCAAGTTTAAAGTAGCTGATAGCTGATGCATTGTAGATATGTGTTGAATTCGTTTTTTATCATCCTTGTTGGGGTAGGGTCGATATCTGTATGTACTATGTACATATACACACAAATAAACACGATCGTCTTCGAATCTCGATCTAATCGACACAACTACCGTTTTTCCATCCCGATTCGTCATTCAGTTGGAGTACACAAACTATAAATGTACAGCTGTGCTAAGTTAGCACTGCTAACGATGCTTTGCCCTGAAATTTCAAGAATCGATCTCTTTCCCTGTTCCTAATCTCAGATCAAGAATCTCAAAACAATTACGATTTAATCTGTATTTCACCCTAAAAATGTATTCCTGAAGACTAGAATTTGGTTCTTTTACTCTACAGTACAGTTTATGTTCAGCTAATAATCATTATTTAGAGTCTGGAAATTTATAACAATTATTATTATCATTATTATTATGGTTGAATATATACTTTGGGCTCCGCATCGTTCTATTTTAACCTTTTACACAGTGATTCCTTATTTAAACGAAGGCACATCTAACCACACGAGTGGCCATGCGGAGCGACTGTTATAAAGATAAAGAAAGAGAGAGAGGGAGAGAAAGAGAAGGTAGGCCGAGAAACAGGAATATAGAGAATTGAAGAGTTAAGTAAGCCCATTTAATTTATATGGGGAGAGCCAAGGGAGTCCTTCGATGAAAGATGGAATGAGATGAAGAAAAGAAAGTCCCTCAAGTCCCAAGTCTCAAGAAGAGGAACGAGAGACCTTAGGAATAAGAGGACGACCGCAGGAAGCACCAACCGAGAACAACCAATGATCACTATGCACACGTACGAAAATACACAAAGGAAGATGCAAGAACAAAACCAAAACTTGACGAATAATAATAATAAAACGAAGACGGAGAAGAAGATGGAAGAATTATAAGTACGAAAAAAATCTATTGTTCACCCCTTGCTCTCTCTCTCCCTCTCTTTCCTCAGCTGATGCTGATGTACTCTCGTATTGGGACTCTAAAGGAGCTGTAGAAGAACGAGAAGAAAAAGAAGACCAAGTGGAGAATAATAATAAAAGCACGTCATGGTTAAAATAAAAGAGCAGAGAGATGCATATAATATACGCCATTCCGAAGCTCATCAAATTTGGACAGTGTTTAAAACTTCAAAAGTCCGTTTTGGAAACCCCTGCCGTGAAATTTTCATAGGAAAAGACCTTCCATCCTTTCTCTCTCTATCTCTGGCTCTCTCTCTCTCTGCCATTCTCCTCTTATTCCTTCAAAATAACTAACTACTACGGCTGGATGGCTTGGGCTCTCAACTTAAGTCAACTTAACTTCTCCATCGAAACATAAAGAACCAGCAGCAGTGTATGTACGATAGAATGTAGAAGGAGCTTCTTGCTCCTCATCCTCATAATGCTGTGAAATTTCTTCCTCCTCCTCGTCATGTCATCTTCGTCTTCTTGCTCTCAAGCTCGGGCTTAAAACTGATGCTCTTTCATCTGTTTCTCTCGCTTCGCTATTCCATATTTTATTCCATTCCATTCCATTAGGCTGCTTTGAAACGATGAGAATTGGGTCGAGATGTTTCTCCTCTTAGTCCTCATTCTCCAGTCATTTCCATTTAGCCGAGCACATTCAGAAATATTAAATGTTGTTTTCAAATTTCTATTAGCCCCACTTCAACTCTCAGTTTCTTCCAAACGGACATTCGTATTCAGCTGTCGTTTGTACAGTTGATATGTATGTGTACAAATTACAAATAGATTCAAATATACATCCATATTCAGCAAGATATATTATGCATTATCCGACAGGAAATAAATGCACTGGATGGATGGATGGATGTAAAATTCGGGGCATTTTACGGATTATAAATGTATAATATCCCTAGTTTGTTTGTCCCTCGCTTAGTCCATTTCCTTTTGACGAATCTAGGCATATACCTGCCCACTGCCCACGTTTTTCCAGAGCATTTTTTTAAGATTTTTATTGAATTTTCTTATGGCCCCCGAACCTTTGCTTTGAAGACTTGAATGGGGTGAAGATGGAGATGGAGAGAATTCCTGCTGTTTTTTAAGCTCAGCCTCACTTTCCTTTTGCCTTTGTTTATTAAATTTGTTGTAAGAGCTAAACTTGCGATAAGAAGCTGCTTCAAGAGACTCGACAGTTGAAAAAAGGTTTATTTCAGAAACACAAATTGAAGAAAACTCAAAAAATTATGGTATATCATATTTACAAGATATTATACCTACCCTGGTAATTTGCTGTTACCTGTACTTTCTTCAAAGCATCTTGATTTACTCTCCTCGACTCTTCAACCTATCATCTTTTGATCCGTGATAGAATTTTTTTCAGGAAGGCACTTAAAATGTAGAAAAATGGCCGTTTAAATATTCGTTTTGTGCCAGAGTGAACAAGTTGAAAGCAAAATCTTCCGATTTGTCGAGGAAGGTTTCTACATATTTTAGTTTTTACAAATGGACAGGCTCTTTGTAAAAGTTTATCCATTTTTTAACAAATTACTTAATGGTCCATTTCAAAAATATAAAATATTATTTAGGTTTTCCAAAGAATTAAAATGTTCAGCAGTAAATCGCAGTTAATAATACCCGCTAAAAATAATCAAATTATGTGTAACTTTCCAGCTTTGAGAATCTTGAGTTGGTGGATTTAACTTCGCAACTTCCAAAGTCTGGAAAAAAACAAAACGAAAGCAAGCGGTCGTATATTGACTAAATTTTCATGCGAAATAGTCTCGCACATCGTATCAAACTATAAAGCGTAGGCAGTAGGCAAGTTTAGGCAAAATTTGAAATCGCAACGCCTTTTGGTCCAGACCTGGGCCTCGCGTTTGGCATTTGTTGCTCTGGCCATGTTGCAGTTTCTTAGGGAGGTAAAGGCAGAGACCTGGAGAAAAAATAAAGGAGTCAGAAAAAAGA
>JAQIVE010000084.1:0-57734 GCA_034698285.1 Sminthurinus bimaculatus
CTCTGCATTTCTTTCTCTATCTATCTCTCTTTCTCTGGAGACGAATTTCTGGGAAAATCAGTAAGAGATCTCCTACGTCTCCGCCTCATTTGCTATATGCCAAGTGAATTAAATTTCAATTTTAATTCCTATACAAAAATTTAAAATGAATTAAAATTGTAACGCTATCGCTGATGATGATACTCCCTTCTTCTTCTACTTCCTATATAGCCAAATCTATGCATATAAATATATTATCAATATTATACTCCTACTCATTTGTGTCAACAGTACAATATATTATAACTCATCATCTCACTATCTATTTTAATTGCTTTACAAATACCCTTCTATGCTTTTTCTTCATCTTCTTCTTCGTCTTTGATGAGCCTAGTACTTTACATATACAAGATTTAAAACTTATGTATAGAACTTATAGCAGTTGAAAAGAGGAGCTTGAATGAAATTTGAAACGGTAAACACCGTTTGCAAATGGACACTGACAGGCTAGCAGAGGCTTACAAGTCGCGATAATCTGTACTGGATACATTACATACCGCAATGAATCTGTACTGTGTAGTGTGTACATGCTGAAAATATGCTCATAGTTCAAAGTTTACAAACATTTCCAATAATAATTACTCGAATCCCTTGTCACTTTTGAAGTTACCTTCTCATGATGGTACAAGTTACTTATATGTCGACTTGTATTTCCTATGTAGCCTAAAATTGAAATGAAAAGTTGGGGTGTTGATACCGATTGTTTAATTTTTCCTGGCAGTACTTCAAAACATTTAAAAAATTTTAACGACACGCTAAGTACAATCACAACGGAGAAACATGAGACGGAAGACAGCAAAAAAGAGAAAAAAAACAAAACAAAATTATTAAAAAAAACTCAATGTTTCTTTCGTACAATGTAGTACCTAGATTGTAGATAAGAATGTCCCACTACAGGTTAAATTGGCAAAATATAACACGCCACGGAAAAACTAAACACGAATGGATCGCTCTTAGACTCACACATTAAGTAAACCGATAAATGATAAATGCATATCCCCGTTTTCCCTGACAAGTTCGTGTTTTTATGTTAGTGCCGTCTACAAATAACTGTTAATACACTATTTTGCATTTAATAATCCTGTACGTTTTTGCAAAACTTGGAGAAATTTCAATTTTAATCAA
The DNA here is from genome assembly GCA_034698285.1 of Sminthurinus bimaculatus. Lineage (NCBI taxonomy): Eukaryota > Metazoa > Arthropoda > Collembola > Symphypleona > Katiannidae > Sminthurinus > Sminthurinus bimaculatus. The sequence goes on from JAQIVE010000084.1 coordinate 1,165, forward strand.
AGGTAAAATAAGGTCCATGAAAAAGATTAGTGATGCAGAATCGTGGGCAATACAAAAAAGAATAACTATGGAGTAGCCAAGTACGTATTTTTATGAAAACAAAAGAAAAAGCACGACGTCCTACAATATTTTTTAAGCGACTGTTCAATATGATGCACTGAATACTGAATACATTATGTAATATGCAGGCACATATATGGCTAGAGTCATGAGTGATACATTTTTCTTATTACTTTTCTTTGAAAATTATTAGATAAGAGATTATTATAGACATACTATTATAATGCTATTATCATCGAGTGTGTAGTTGTTTTGAGCATTGATTGAAATCTATAGTAATCTAACTGAGTTTTTATTGTTATTATTATGACTGTAAATTCTATTGCATTGACTGGCCCGCTCCTCTCGGTAGAATTATATCACATCATTTCCATTTTCAAAGTGCTATGTCATCAATGACTACCGCACAATGATAATAAACTTCATATTGAGCATAATTCAGCAGCACGATACTCATAATAAATATGTACTTATCACTTATGTATGAGTGTGACAGACAACAAATGAATGTTATGTATATGTATGATATAACTACATGAATGTACTAAGGACGTCTCAAGTAGTTCTGGAATAGTTATAACTTATAACATTCTTATATATTCAACTATACAGTTTCGAACGCTTTATGATTTTCAACGGTTTCAAAAAGTAGTGCAAAATTGGCAAATTTTTCTACAAAATACTCGTTGTCTCTTCTTTACTTCTTTAATTCTCAATAAACCATTCTGCATTTAATATAATATGTTTATGAGTTAAAAAAAGGAAATAAAACAAGTTCATTAATTGATGATGCATGCTGCATACCATAAAATTTGAAGTACGTCCTCATATGTACATACATTAGTAATGTACGTTGTGCATTAAGTGCTGAAGAGTACATGACAATAACACGTACGTAAGTACATTGATACTAAGTACTACCATACAATATTATTATTATTATTATGGATTATGGAGACTACAATGAACATTGTCGCCAACAATGTTTAGTCATTCACAAAGTATTTTGCATACTTAAAATTCCTTGTTGTGCACTCAAATTTAATAGTGAATGAATCTTAAGAGTTGTAATCCTAATCTCAACATTAGATCAATATGGATCGTCAATGAGACAAGAGTTTCCGTCCATTTTCATTGTTCACGCTCAAACGACACAAAAGTCCACAACTCTTGATATTTTGTATTTTGATTTTTCCTGTAATAAGCTATTTATTGTTATTGTTGAAAGCCTTGTCTTGGAATAAAGACTTGGGAAGTCAACCGTGTGGTCAGCTTCAGTTCCAGCTCGCCAGTGACGTTCCCAATTCCACGGAAACTTAACGTAGAAATTTGAATGAATGAACGAACGACTGACTCTGGACGATGAAGAAGAATTCCATTTTTCTCTCTTCAATGAATCGACGTTTACACTTCCAATATTTCCAGTATTCAGAGCCGTTGGCTCTGTCTACGTCTCTGGCTATGTCTCCAGAGGCTCAAAGCTCAAAGAGGAAGGAACAAAGCTTCAAATATATAATCATAATACCTGTATACATGATGCATAAAATTACAAGCGTAGATAATCTTAATGAATTGTACACACTTTCCTTGTCAGCTAATGTATTTTGTCTACTATAATGCATAACGAAGCATACACAATCAACATAAACACATTGCCCCCTTCTTGTTCGTACCTATACACTATACACATTAGTGTACTTATAAAACATAAAGGATTCGTCTCAAAGTTCCTTACGCGTCGGGTACTTTTCGATAGAAACCCAATCTGAAATTAGGTTTCAAATGGCTCAATGAAATGTGAAAAGTATGATATCTGTTTTCCTCGCCCTTTTTTCACGTTGAGCTTCTTCCACACGCATAATTACACATGCTGTTCATATACGATTATGAGGCCAGATTTCATTTTTCTAGGGTTTGTAGCAACAAAAGTTGCGTTTGGGATATCCCTTATAATCATGTTTGGATAATAATGTAAAAGTAGCGTGTGGGCAGGGCGCACGCTGTCTTTACAGTGGACCTTAGGTAATATGAACTTAAGTACACATACGTTCATTAAATGGTAACGAGGGCTGACTTACTGAAGCCAAATCTGTCAATAATCTTATCATAATACTACTGGGCTACAAAGGAGTGTACCTTAGAACTGTATAATGACAATGTTAATGCTAATCTTCATCTTATTTATGTACTAAATGCTTTCAATTTTATATGTTGTCGGGCAACTGTGAACAACAAAATGTGCAGAAAAACGCTTTATTTCTGCGAAATTATGATTCAATTTATTTATCTTCGTCCCCAAGAATTAAAACTATTACTGGCTACCTTTCAATTGAAATTACTTATTTCTCAATCCCTTTACCATAATGATATAATGATGTATGCGTTACTTGAGAAATCGCATTACATGCATCAGAGTGCATTCAAATGTCAACGTAAATAAAACTTGTCACTTTACTTCTCAAGTCAATTTCAAAATCTTCATTGAAAATCATCAATTATTTTCAAACCCATTTTCAAGTTGCTTTCAGTGTAAACTTTCCAGTGTACTCGCTTCTAAAAGAACTTTAAAAAAACAAACAAACAAGTGCTTTTTTAAATATTATAATAATATCAAGGGTAAACTCTTGCAAGTTTACATAATCGTGAGTTTTGTCTATGTACGAAACCCCCTTGACAATTTAAGTACTTGCGTGTGTACACTATTTACACAAACACGGAACTTAGGGAACCCATAAGGGTTTATACCTATTATTATTGTCAGTAAAAATAATAATATTCTAATAATTATTTATAAATTATAAGTACGAAATTCATTCATGTGAAAGCCGAGAAAAATATCAAAGGTATAGTAAAAATACAGAACTGTCACAATCAACTTGACAGGTTCATTACATCTATCAAATTTTAAACTGGAGCATAAAATCCAGATGCGCTAATGACGAAGCCGATCTTATCAACACAAAACATTTTCAGGTAATAACAAAAATGAGAGTGCGGAGAAAAAAGAAAAGGCAGGTAGAAAAAAAAGTACTCCGTGGAATTTTCAATTTCCTCGTTGATTTCAAGCCACACTAACTGGAACATCTACAATTTACAGGGCAACTACAAGAATTCAAATAATTTGACTTGTTCATTGACAGGATGACCCACACCGAAGCCGACAGCCAAAAATGCCGAAAAAGAAAACAACAGGGGTCATTTACACTATTCATTCAGTATTTCTCCAGTTGACAAAAATCTACACAGGAAACGTATGCTAATTGCTTCGCTAGAAAAATTTAGATCCCCTTCTATTAGTCCTACAAACGGAACTATATATACTATGTGGTGGCGACAATCGGTTTTCATTTATACAAAGTATTATGCTATATACAATATATACAGAAACGTTCAAATTCTTAATTATTATAATATTCAAATTGTAATATTACCCACCCGTACTGCAAAATTTAAGGAAATTGTCGTTATCAGAAAATATGTCCGCCTTTGACGCTGTTTTTGTGCGTGTGTGTGGTTTGTTTCATGGAAAACATAATTTTTTCATTTCAAGAAAAAACTTCCTTCAATAGATATTTTTGTCAACATTTATATAAGAAATATAAATGACAACATTATCATTATTATTGTCATTACAATTATACTAGTGTGTCTGTGTCTGTCTGTGTGTGTATGTGATGGTATCCCGCTTCCTCCTCCACATTTACTATATACTACAACGACAATTACACTTTGACAATTGCATTGCATTTCATAGGTACGTGGGTACACGGCACTTCTCGCGTTGGTAAATCCCATGTATTGTCCAAGCTAGGGCCGGCAATGAGAGAGCAACGTCACAACTTTACGAAGAATGAGTGAATGAGTGAAGTCACAGTTTCATGAGTGATGTCATACGACGGCATAGGACGATATGCTGCAAGTAGTAGTGGAGGACGGTAAAGGATCACTAATGTGCATGTAGTACAGAACTACTTGATGGCTAGTTGTTCCAACAAGAATATGAGAAGGGAAGAATGCCTACTCGTATCCTCGTGCAATTCACGAGGATACGGCTGTCAAGCATTAGGCTAAGACTAGACTGATAATAATAAGACTCTTGCCTGGAACCTCTTTGACATGGATTGACGTCCAGATGGCACTAAGACACTCGGAAATTAACATAAGTGTAATCAGAATGTAAGTCTGATCTCCTTGGTTTCGACAAAAGCCATCTGAAGGAAATTTTAATAACTAGTAGAGTAAGACAGAAGAGCAGAGAGTAAAAGCCACGAGGATGTAGCGAGCCAAAAGTGACGCTTATGCTCATATTGTATGTAATGCACTACTATGATATTGTGACTTATGGATTCATATACGCTTTTTCTCCACAATCAAAGGACGCAGGATTGTTACACACATACCTACACACACACATACATAGAAAGTCCTTTTTTCTCCTTAAGAACCACGGTCCATTTCCAATACACATCAATACTCAACACAACCTATATCTACATTGAATCTACCTGTGAGAGACGGTCGCTCTTGTTATTGGTACCTTATACCTTATTTCAAATAAAAAGACTTTTTTAAGCGTGTGGACAACCCAGGTTTTCCAAAATCCTATATAAGAGCAATCTTTCCACCGGTCTCGTGGTTAGTATTCAGCAAAGAGAGAACGAAGAAGGAGCAGCCAGCAAACGAAACGAAACCAGCCGGAGTTGTAATACAAATACATACAAGTACATAATAGAAGCGAGTGCAATGTAAACATTAGTCATTCATTCTCAATAGTCAGTGTCTCTCTCTCTGAGTGTGTGTGTATTGCTCTGATTTACCATACACTACGAGTATAAGTACAAGTACAACTACACTACTGCACTCGACTCCACTCAAGTCCACACATAAAAACTTTGCTACAAATTACCGAAACCCTCATTCAATATTCTCACTCTCAAGTGTTAAGGTCTTCTCGACTTGTCTTTTAACTCACTTCAAAATATTATTATTATATTCCACAAATATACAAATAATACAGTAATCAGCCACTGATATATTTCAATATTGCACATAATCAATAATCAAACAAAAAACCAAAATACCAGTTTGTGTCAACTATCAATTGTCAACCATCTATGTACTTGCTTTCGTTTTTCGGTCAGTGACATTGACATTAGCTCCTATATTTTGTGCGTGTATTTTACGAATAAAAGGAAGAAAACAGTAAACACTCAAATGTGCTGCTATAATTCTGCTTCCTATTCGGTTTCGACAACTCTGAGTGTCAAGTTAAATTTGCCACAAATCACAGACTCGGACACATCAAATTTAAATAAAAGATTAATCAAAGATTGTAAAGAAAATAGTGTTCGTTTAGTTACCTCAAGCATGTTGTCCGCAAGTGAAGAAGCTGGAACGTGTCACAGTTGCCGTTTCAATGGCAGCAAAGGTGAAGGTAGAGAACGGTCACGAGTTTTAGACAATAAAAACAAGCACTCCAAACAGAACAGAAAAGTGCAAGAAAATCTGTCAATATCGAGAATCCCAGACATAAATAGTTATGGTGATGAACTGTTTGCCCTCTATACTTGTTACGATTGTCCAAGTTCGTCGTCATGTTCCTCGTCATTTTCTCCAAAAGATTCCACAAATTCTTTTTCCTTGCAAGAGCACAGGTCGTCACATCATTCCATCCTAAAAGGTTAGTATATTGCAACAGATAATAATACCATGTGTTTAATTATTAATTAGTTATACGGTGCAGGGGATTGCAATTGTGATGCCATTTTCGGTTCGGTTAAAATATTAATTATTTTACACTTTACTACAGGGCATTTTACTTGTGCCTGTTAGTTTTAAGAAAATTATCAGTAATTCATCATTCAAAATAGTTTCGTAAAATCAGACAGGATATGTTTAATTTTCCACTCATTTGGTTGAAAACCCATGTATTTTATAAACTTTTCATATAAATGATAGTGTTTTTATTCCTAAAGCATGTTTAATCATGGGTCAAGTTCCTTTGAACTTTTAACCCGGGTTTTGGAAAATTGTACCTATACATCCCAACTGATCTCCCGGAAACGTTTATCAATGACTTTCTGATAGTTTTGCTTGAATTATAAAGCAGACATTAGTAAAATGACCCATAGTGCAATTTTAACTGTTGTTGCGTAATTTGTATTTTTGTCATTAGAAACATGTTCTCAATTGTAATAACACTGCCGCACTTTCTGTCGTGTTATATAGTTCAACAGTAGTCTAGAAATTTCCACTGGAAATGTTTACATATTTTATCATTAAAATGTAAGTAATGTCCGCATCAATAACTGCTCATCATTTTAATTGACTGCAGAAGTAAAAGTACCACGCAGAAGAGGAAAAGCTGCACTGTAACTTTATTATATAGTACTTTACGTTCTACATCTTAGCGTGAAATTTTGACCCTACAAGGAGCTTTTCGGCTCGTCGTTATGGCAGCGGCCTTGCAAAATTCTCAACCCTTTTGCAAATTGCAAACAATAAAAAGCATTTGTGTTTCTTAGGAAATGTTATGCATTTAAGTCCGTTGGAATAACAAAATAAATATGAATTTCCAGTTGACATTTGAAGACTTTGTTTGAATTAAAAAACACGGTACAGCGGTGCCGGGAAATTTAGCTGATGTGCACAGCTAAATTTCCCAATGTGGTGTTAAAAAACGCCATCCTAATAACAATAATGATAATTTTAAACAGTCATTCAGGAAGAATGGTGATCAATATGCAATACCTAATCAAATAAGATAGAATAAGAGAATTTGTAGAATGAGTACACAGCAAAAGTACACATCAATAGCATTTGAATCATTTGTTCAATGTAAGTATACAGTAATTACATTCGTTTTGTCTTACGCTGTGTTTTCAGGGTGGAGGCCTTTTTTTAGTAGAAATCTAACATTAGGTCTTTTCGTCCTCTTACTCCTTCTTCCAAACGCCATGTCCACCCCACTTCGGATGTCCGAATCTTCGTCGAGTTCTACCGCTATAGGAGAACCAACACACATTCGACATAATCAAAAACCAACTAAATGGGTCAATCCCTGTAATGTCCCCGTGTTAATTCGACCCTTAGGACATGAAATTCAAGCAGAGTCGGATAAGGAAATTTTTCAACATATTGTGACTCAAGCCGGAAAAACTGAAGATCAAGCTAGAACTTTACTTGGAGATTTTGTAAGTGTTAAAACTTTTTCACTTTTCTGCTTAATAATTAAGAGAATCTCATTAGAGTGGAAGACTATATATTCATTGTGTAACGTAGTATATTATTACACACGAAATAGTACTAGTAAAAGTTCCATAACAGTCTGCATAGCATTTTTCTATTTCTCCAGTTTCCATTCATTCGAAACGATCAAGTGAATTCTGTCAGATATACATACATGTTGAACTCTGTTATGTAGTTGAATATAAAAGCAAAAATAATAATAATGTTTAAACTAGTAAATGTGTATAAATATATTTCACACTGTACTGGACATTAGGCGTATATTACTATTATTATTATTATATTAGTCATGAAACTAAGTGTGCGTTGAATAAAAACTAGAATAGGTATAATGAATAATATAGCTTTAACAGATAGCTATAATTAAAATAAATAGACATTCACTGTTCACAAACAGATGCAAAAAGTGCATATATACAATGGAAATAAGAGCTTGGAAAAATTTAAAGATTTCTAATCCTTCCGCGAACTAGCAGAATATAGTTTAAAATAAACGTTCAATAGAACATTGCTTATCTAATAATCTATTAATAGTCTGTCTAGTAAGTTTTTTCAAATTATGTAAAAATTTACCACAAAATTTTACCAAAATCCATTAAATTTTACAAAATTTTTATCAATCTTTCAATTTTAAGCCTTCGTAGAAAAGCCTACTAAAATTTAAGTAGGAGATTAGTGAAGGGCTCTATCACTCGACGCTCTAATACACAATACACTATGCATAAGGGAAGTTTTCTTTCTAAAAAAGCTTTCTCTTAAAAAGGGCTACAAAGCGAGCGTGTAACTAACTACCTGCCAATGTGTCTCTTTTTTCTCTCCTTTTCTTCGCTTCTTTCAACAATACACCTCAGAGTTTTATTTGATTTTCCCCTGATTTATGATTTATGACAGAATCATAAGGTAATTTTACTGTATTGCCATTAATGAATTCTCCACATGTATACTATTTAAATGCTTTGATACTGACCATTCAAAATTTACTTGTTAATGTGCGTGTGTGCAGTTGTTTGTTTCTTTACTCAAATGTACAAATACAAACATTACTCACATTACATACATGTGAAAAAGTTTTCTTACAACATCTCGTTTAAAAGGAACGACAGAGTGATAATTGTCATTATAATAATTCCCAATAAGCATGTAAAGTATATATTAATAGTTCTCTCGCTCTCTCTCTCTCTCTTGCTCTCAACATACAATATTACAAGGAAGGGATGAAGTAAAGTTCTTGGTTACGTATCAAAGTTACAATGCGATAGCCGATAGCTGCACATGCAATAGAAATTCAATATACTATGTACATTATATATTATTATAGTGTCGAGTCACGGAAGGTAATTTCCTCTTCATAGAAAATTGCAAAAATCCAGTAATCTATGTATCGACGTATTTTCTAAATAAACCTATCAAATCTCTTTCTCTAAAACCGGGAAATGAACTATAAAATTAAGCTAAGCCTTTCAATTCTATATTTTCTGAGTCTTCCTAATATAGGTAATAGGTGTTCGTTTGGATAAAAGCTTTGATACATTTGCTTTTGCTCCACATCCTTACGCAGAAATCAAATGTTTCACTTACGCTCAGATTTCTCGGCATTTTAATTGGAACGAGAGTAACAAGTAGATGACCACTTTGATAGATGATTCTAAGTCTTGTTAATTGATAATCATGTTGCATTATTTTAACAGTAATAATAAGGGCAATATATGGTAATTGGAAGACAATGACGAGGAGACTCGTCTTTAATTCCGAAAAGCGTTGCATTCTCACCCTGTACACACACAATGCAAAGAGCAAAGCATTGACTGCTTTAAGAATGGGAATTCCAAAGGTCAAATTATCTTTCTGAGGTTCAAGATTTGTGCTATATCCTGCCGTATCCTATATAATAAATAGTTAGAATAAAATGTAGTGATAACGAACGTATACGTCTCCGCATTATTATGATTCTGTAGATAGAGGTACGTTTTGTCCTTAAGTATGGACAGAGACGACGGCTCGTTCACAGAATAAGCGGCGAGTAGTCAGCAGAAGCAGACTATACCTACATACTTACAACTTACACACACTACATAGAAAATACAAACATACCTCCACACTACACACACGTAAATGCATGCAACAAGGTGCAGTATACAAAAAGTGCTCTGTGTTTACGTCTATGCTTACGGATGTGCGACCACGTTACTTTAGTATACACAGCACATTATTACATAGTTAAGCCACAATACTTTGTACAGTACCCTTGCTATTATTACTGTGTTGCATAGAAGGAGAAAAAAAAAACGTTTTTGACGTTTAAGAGTCAACTGTCTTTGAGAAAGATCCTGTGCTTGAGCGTGTGTGTGTACAGCAGTATTGAATCGCACATGTAAGCAGTATCTATGTATACAATCACTGTAGTGTGTGTGCCGTATGTGTATATTGTGTATCTGCAGATTACTATGATATGCCGTGCTTTATTCAATTGTCATGCTCTCGGTCGCCGATAGTATATATATGTTTACTTTCGCTTTCCGAGAATTAAAAAATGCAACATGACGTGTGGGCAACCTGTAGATGATTATTCGTCACTCACTCTTGGTCCGCGTACAATAGGGAAAAAAAGGAACTGATGTGTATTATAGAATTTGGATGAATGAATGGAGGTTGAATAGAGAGGGTGAGTGTGTGAAGATGGGGCTTACCAATTGCTTTGCAATTCACATTAACATTCATTTGTATTTGATATCATGTTGAACACTGCATTAAATGTAAATTCCTATACAGAAGAAGCGTGCCAAAGCCAACTGTGCCAAATATGATGAGTGACGACGTCAGTATTAGCGCGAAAACAATTTAACTAATAATATATCGTAATGATAATCAGCGAGAGACACGAGATAGGACAAAAAAAACGACGACTGATGGACGAATTGGTTATGACTTTGACTAAAGTTAAACCATTCCATCTCTTTCCTTCTCACATAATATATTATACTGTGTGTATATTTCTGTATGTCGATCATCTACCTAACTACAAAAACAAATGTATTAATCATCGATTATTATTAGCCGGCGACTGCCGTGAAAGAATTAGCTCGTTGGAATTTGAATCAAACTACAATTTCTACAGTCTAACCATTTTAATCGGTGGCAACTTGTTTCAACTTTGTCCGCTATATAAATACTAAATACATAATAGCGGTGTCCGACTAGACAGAGAGAGGTACGAATTAGAGGGTTCCTACTGCATTAGGTAAAACTATAGAGAGGAAAGCAGGGAAAAGAAGTAGGGAAGAGAAGAAAAATATGCAATAAAACTACCTGATATGGTTATTTGTCTCGAAAATTACGCGTGGGTGGAAACCAAGAAGAAAGGCCAAAGACCACATGTACCTACATTCACATGTCTCACCTCCATTCATCTCTCATCTGTACTCTAAATAGTCCAATGTTTGTATATTATTATGATTAGCATATACAATAATATACATGAAGCAAAGTTAATGCGGCCCATCCACTTAATTACTTACAATGTAAATAGTTTGCTTCATAAAGTTCAATATTATTGAAACGTTCAAAAGCAACACTGAAACGACAGCAGAATGTATTAGTATTATACACATTCCCTTTCAGTTTGGAAGCAGTCAGTCAGTTACTTTTGCTTGCCCTTAGTTCATTGAATACAATAATACTATGTATTAGCTAATCATAATCATATTAGCAGTAGATAGAACCAGGACCAGTTTCAGGATTAATATAATAATAATAGGATGCATACATTGAAAGATATGTTACATATCTAGTTTTGCGAGAACAGTCAATGTTGTATATCATTTCCCTATAATAATAATAATAATAATACTAATATCGTGGATGATAAAAGTATGACGTGATGCATGAAATGGAATCACTTCCACAAAATAACTTTGAGGATGAATCACTCGCAGTCAGTCAGTCGCTCTCAACGCTCGCAAAACCTAGACAGAGACTACTACAGTATAAAAAGTCGAGGATAAACGTATATATATAAAATAATTTGCGGGGAAGAAAAAGAAAGACATGATTTTTTTCAACTTGAAACATATGCTCCTGATCCTTGATTGTGTGGATAAATGTGTAATAGGTTTGGATTGTAGGCACGGTCTACAGTCCAAATGCATTGGAATGGGCCAAGTAGTGTGAGTAAAAGAATGAATGAATGAATGAATGAGCGAACGTTCGTGTGTTAGCATGTAGGTAGTTTGGTATTAGGTTGTGGTACTACCTTATGTATAACATAAATATGGCATGCTATGTATATGCTGTAGGAAGAGAGGGCGAATAGCCGATAAATTAATACCTTGCAAATATTACGTGTTCATAGGTAGAGGTACATCACAATAAAAAGTGAGTGTAGATAGGAAAAAAGTGAGAGAGAGAGATTAACAAGGTAGCTCACCTAACTAGAAATTATTAGAGTAATAATATTGAAATTGATGAGAAGGACACAAGCATCAGGTATATATTTAGCTTGTTGGCTGTACGTAAAATGTGTAGTATGTAGGATTGAACGAAAGAGCGGAAGTTTACATCTTACTCCATGTGTATATTATTATTACACAGTAAATGCACCGGCATTCTAATACCTACGGTTGAACAAAACTATGAGTAATGAGGAGAGACAAGTAGTACAATAATAACAATAATATATACAGTGTACATACTGCATACAATGTAATAATTGAGTACATTTTTCGATGACTAATAGACACCTTCTTTTTCTTCTTCGTCGTCTTCTTCTAAATAGCAAAGATGGGAAACAGATGTAGAAATAGTCAGAGATAAAATGGAATGGTAGTGAGAACCAGAAAGAATGTGGATAAGAGAGTTTGAGGATGAGAATTTAGTAAAAGAAGACGAAGAAAAAGAATGAGAAAAAAATGAGGAAAACTATATAAGAATAATGGACAAGTACAGTGTGAGGTCTCTTGTTGCTCCCATTGAGTGACCAGTCGTTGAGAAAAAAGTTTTGTTATATTGCATGCGTATACATGTGCATGAATGTGTATTTGTACCTGCACTGCATCCAAGTCGTCATAGGCTCATCTTTTGCCGAAAAGCCGTTTGCCACCTCAACGACTGGAAAAAAGCGGAAGAATTTTGGTCATACATTGATTACAGAGAAAAATATCTACCTTCAAGAGAGAGAGAGAGGAATAGAAATTGAGTTCTTTTCAAGTTTTTATCTGTATCTGTAATTTGTGAACCCATGTGCCGCAATAATGCAATGGACAGTGTATGCTTGTTGTCAGCCTTTCCTCATCTACTCCGTCTTTCACTCCTCCTCCTGCTCTTTCTTTCTTCTTTTTCTTTTTACCATTCAACGTTCTAACTGTCAAACTATAGGTACATAATATATTATCTATATATTTTTTTAAATTACATTCGTCAAAGGCTTTTTATCTTAGTTTTTACCTCATCTTCTACTTTTTTTTTCTTCTTATATTGCATTATATTAACCCTGTGATCTATTTTAGCTACCCTTTTTCAACCAATTACTTTTTGCCCTCCACCCATATGCATATACATGTAATATATAAACATACTTAAAAAGAATCAATAGGTTTTGCACATTTTGCTCCTGTATCATAATATTAAGGATTACAATATCTATTTAAGGATAGTTTAAAAGAAAATAATACTAAAAATCTTTAGCCTGTCCCAGTTACCACTACAGGATTGATACACAATAGTTCAACATGGAAATTTCTACACAATCAACATAATAAATAAACATATGTACCCCATACACAAACTCGAACACACACATACCCTTTATTCATTAACCCTTCGGTGGTTTAGTTTGTCCAGTTCAGGGTTCAGGTAGCTTCATGGCGATTAATAAAACCCTCCTGAATGAACTGCGTAGGCATAACAGGGAAGCCTAGGCAGTTTGTAGCTCCTTGAAAAGAATTGTAACAGACAGCAGTTAAAGATTAAAGGAAAGCCGTACCTCAAACCAATCACTGCAAGGTACATGTATACTTGGTTTCATGTATTTATTAAGATAATTCTTTAAACCTCTTGTGTTTCTGGTAAATATTGTCCAGGTTATGTAGGCACTCTGTTATTCCTTTCGACATCCAGGTTTTCGCCTTCTTCCTTAATGACAGATGACGGGTTCATGTTTCATATCTGACAATTCACAACCTATAATATTATGAAAAACATTATGCAAACATCATTAAAAATTTTGAGATCGTTTCTTAAAAGATGGTAGAAAAGGAAAAGAAAGGGAAAGAAATATCTTGTTTCAACTACATTACTTGTAAAAAATGAATGCTGTGCTGTCTGTACCTTATATCATTGTTTAAAATCGTCAAATAATTATTTGGTAACTCATTATTTCGAATGGTTTTATTTCTTACAGTTTCTAGAATCTTTTGGAATACCAATGCATCCACAAAATGATAAATATAAAGATTTTCATTATGAATGGTTAGAAAATGTTGCAGGTAAGATATTAATTCGTTTATGATACTTAAGTACTTAAAACTTTAACCATTATTAAATGCTGTCAAAAAAAAAGTATTCAGTGACAGAGTGACTTTTTTTTAACCTTACCTGAATCTGAATCGAAAGTATGAAATAACATTTGTTATTATTTTTTGATGGCAGAGACGGTGGGGAAATATTTAGGCGAGGGTATAGATCCAAACAAACTGGAAGAGTTAACAGTAAGTTACATTATTTAATTGATCACAAATACTTAAAAACATAAAAACCGTAAAAACACTTCGCTAAAATCGCTCACTTGCACTTGATTCGATATATTCACACACATTCAATGCCGCCAAAAAGTTCTTTTTAAACACTTGCAAAAAACCCCGAAAAAACCCGTCACTAAAAAATCGTGTGGCCTTTTTACAGTGATTCTCAAGTGGCAGTACTTATTTAGCAGCATGATAATACACAATTTACGATTTCACTCATTTATTGGTTTCCTGTTGTCTTACTTTATAGGTAGAAGACACTTTAGTGTCCGTTTACGAGGGTCTTCAAAAATTTGCCGTAGGATTAGAGCAAGTGGTGTTCGACCAAGGTATGTCTTTTCATATTTTGACATTTATTATTTATTATCATTAATTGTTCTGGTAAATATTCATTTATATTATATTTACCATAAATACCTATATGATTGTACATTGTACTTATTAAAGTTGAAAGGCATGAGTTTAAACTATCCTATGTATTTCTTTTTTTTTTAAATTCAGGTCTATACGGAGGAAGTTTCTATCAAAATTTTCAAGATGCGGAATTTCAACTCAGATACGTAAGTGTTCTAAAAAATTTGATTAATTCTATGTAGGTAGAACTTTACTATACGTATTATAAACACTCGTTGTGAGGTTGGTAGTTTAGTATTTTGTCACGATATCTTTTCCGACGCCAACTTGTAATGCATAAAAAATTACGATAGAGAACTAGTTCAGATAAAGGTATTCAACATTATACATACATGTAAAATATAAACGATAGAGTGGATAGTGGATAGGATTTCCCCAACTTTGAGTACATTGAACGAAATCTTTGTTTAATGCCAAAAAGCACCGATTTTAAATATGTACTTCATACTTGGATTTACGTAATATAGATATCTTTCAAGCATAGAAGAAAAGACTATAATCATATTAAATAAATTATCTTACGTCTTGGGCCGCCTGTCTTTGCTGGTATGTTGCATACTGTTTTATACGACAAATAGTATACTTACTTATTATAGAGTCTTTCAAGTTTACAAAATCATATACGTCATACACCAATGTACCTATTGTACGTTCATTAACCAGTGATTAGAGCAGAGCATACAAGATGATGGTTGCCATTATTACTATATAAGCTGTAACTATTATTTTTATGAATGAACGTAGAAAGAAAGAAATAGAGAGAAAAGAGGGAGAGTTGACCAGGATTTTACTCTAATATTCATATTCATTATCATCCGGGCTTGTTATAATGACATACAACAAGTAGCAAGTAGCTGGCGCATCATCGTCAACACACTATTATTATCTATCTATATATACAGCGTGGTGAACTATCAAGAACTTTTTGAGTACATAATGTTAGGTGATTTGTGATAATATACATTGATATACATCTATTCAAGTTTATATAGGAGTGCATTTGATTTAATTTGTAAACATCATATGGGTTTACATACCTTTATTTGGTTATTTAATTTTAATTACCGTAGTTAAAAGAGGTACTAATGTGAGTAAAGCTCATGCCGTGCATGATATACTAGCTCGCTGGGGTTTACAAGTGTCTCACATCACTCATCGCTAACGTAAAAAAGTAAGTTGTAAAAAAGTGAAACAAACGTCATCAATGAATGGAGGAAAAACTTGTGTGTATGAACTCCGGCATACACATTAATGACAATCATAGTACGTATAATAATCACAATAAGTACCATTGCTAATATTATTACTCTGGAGTGGTTTTCTGCACTTGATGCGTCTAGCACAAGAATAATTTGCAATGTGCGTAAGCATAAGTTCGTAGAATATCCTTGAATTTCCAACATTGGACAACGGTTTGCATTTAAAGAGAGAAAATAGCTTGACTTTTTCGTGAAGTACCTTTTTTCTTTTTTCTTGTGGTCGTATATGTAAATGTCTAATATTATCGTGAATTCAGGATGTACACTGTGTTACATTTGACAACTTACGTACAGACTATTCTGTCATTCATAATTTTAGTGCAATGTTTTGCATTATTCATGCTGCATTCAGAATTAAGTGCACTTTTATAAACCATAATAGTTATACAAATTTTTAAAATGCAGTTTAGACAATGAACAAACTAAATAAAATATCCACATAAGCTTCTACTGGATTACAGAATACTGCTATTTACTCTTTTAAAAGTGCATACGTATAGGTATAATATGTGTTCAGTTCCTGTCTACGAGAAACATTTTGTCTTTTGCAAGTTTCACTGACTTCTGGGTTTCCCCCAAATGTGTGTTCTTTTATACAACTCTTCTTAGTCATCTTGGTTTTGGCAGCACTCATGTTTTCTCGAGTTTTACCACATACTCTATCCCCGAATTTTACTGTAGAGGAAGTTTTATCCGTATATTCTTATAATGAATTCAAAATTTGTTCTTGCTCATTGAAGAACAGCAACGGTATAGGTGTATATCAATGCAGCAATAGGCGTGAAAAAGTATATTGGAAAGTAAGGAGGTTTGTACTATCATTTAGTTTTTCGCCTAACGCAATTCCTTACTTTTGTATTGTTTGTTGGCCGTCTTAAATTAATTAGTCTGTGGGGTTAGGGGAGACAAAGTTACGTGTCTCTACACATTATGAAGCACGTAATAATACAATTTTCTTGTTGGAACAGAAAAGCGCTATGTGTAAATGGTTAGCTTGCTTGCATCATGCATAGATACAGGGACTCATGAGAAGGATATAGAAAAAAGATTGAAGGAGTCACAACGAAGGATCATTGTCACTTGTGTTTTAAGCCCATAATAGTATGAAGTCTATAGATGAGACGGGGCTGGTGGCTGGTGCATACATCTATAGATGTGGGTTGATAAACCCTTAGGTAGGCTCACAGTATAAAGAAACAACAACAACTTCCAATGTTTTTGTTGTCTACATGCCTTTGATTCTTTTATAGGTTCCTGCATTGTTTAGTTGAAATAATAGTAATACATTTTTACATGTATACACATATACATCTATAGTACCATGAAAGGTACAATGATGAAAGGTTTTATGTACGTATACATGTATGTATAAAAATTTAAATAGTATCTTAAGACAGTGTAGCCTGAGATGAGCTGGGTAAAAAACTAATACGGAATGAGCACTGAACAGATGTATTCAAACTTGAGACACAGTCTTGAAGACAGATAAAAGACTATCTAATAGTGTCTATAGGTAAATAAAAGTTGTCAGTTCAATTGGTTGCTATTGTTGCTGAAGGGATTTCTCCTCCCATCATCATCACCATGATTGTCGTCGTCGTCACATCCACAGACCTTATATATATATGCTCATTAATTTTAGGTAAACTCCCAGATAAGGTGGCTATTGTATATCTAGAATCTAGATGGATAGGTGAAATTTTTATGCATTGACAAGATGTTAGAAAGAAAAGATGTCAAATTTTGGTTGCACATATGCATGCACATATTTCAAATGTACAGAAGGGTGAACAAAGGCGTAATTTACTTGAAGTCGTCGGCTCATCATATTGCTAAATGTGATAAATACCTACATAATATGTTTTGTAGTTTAACACCATAAACTCCAGTGATCACCCTTCTGTATAAAGTGTTATTTTAAAGATACATAGAAACGACTTTAACCATTGAATTCGACATGACATAAGTTTTGATCTATTTCGTAAGTACAAATATTTAATTACAAGTTACTAATATATTCTTTGTTATTTTGTTTATTCATACAGGTACTTTGTGAAATTCAGCTTGCCATGCTAGAAAAAAATGTACAATTTAAAGACATCAGCCATCATATCATGTCACAGCCCCTACGCAATTTAGAAGATCGAACAATGAGAACTATGAGAGACTATCTGATCGTTAGGGATTATGTTAATTTGCTTGAATATATAAGAATAACATTTAAATTTTTCATCACCAAGATCAAGAATGAGTAAAAACAGAAAATTATCATTAAAAATACAAAACAAAAATGTGTTGGAAAAGATTCGCAAATGAAACATGGGAAGAAATCTCTAAATTTTAAGTGTCGTTTGTACATCTTCTCGGATTTTGCTCTAATTACCGCTAATGCAATTCATCATTTATTTACGTTGACTTGTTTTTTCTTGACTAGAAAAAATTTCAGTTAATATTTAAATCATGTATAGTTATTGGTTATAAAATTTATCATAGTCAGAATATTTGTTCATATACAAAATTATAGAACGAGGAAAAATGAGACAGAAAATTATAAAATTCAAGATCATGGAGTAAAGCACTTCAATAATAGAAGCGTGTATATAAAGTGAAAGGGATAGAAGAGGATGTGTACAGGAGAAAATTAGCTAATTATAAATATTTTCTACATTATGCATGTGTATGGTACAAAACGATTTTCACATGAATGTGTCATTTTATGTGACTAAAAATGCATTTTCCTGACTAAATATTAACTATTATTATATAAAATGACTATATTATGTAGTGCTTTTGTACATACACATTTATTATGTACACATTATGTAGTTATTAGGTAGACATTCTTTTTTTTCATTAGGACTTATTTACAAGGAAAAGTAAGTTTTAGTTGATCCTTCTGTGATATATACTTTTTTATCGTTTTCTTTATTTATTTATTAATTACCTATTACACCTTAAGATTGTAGTTATCTAATAATTAAATAGTGTACAGTTTATTTGTAAAAATTTCAAAAAAAAAAAAAACAATGCAATGCAAAGTACTTTTTATATAATATAATATGTGCATGTAAATGAAAACGTCGTACAACAGAACTTGTCTTCAAGAAAGTCGAAACAAAGTGTCGTTTTGTTCGGGTGCTACAAAAAAATACTTATGACGGTCAATAATTCCATTGGTAATAAAAAACAAAGGGCACCATAACATATTATGTCGGTTTATTATACTTGACCTTTGTATAAAGGAAAACAGTAAAATAAACGAAGAAAAAAGGTAACAGTAATAAGTAATAGTTAAGTTAAAAGGTTATATATATTATAAAATAGGTAAAAGCGTTAATTAGATAAACATGCTATACATAATATTGCCACGTTACAAACAAACTGGCAAATTATGAATGAGTGGGACTGTTTTATGTAAGCTGTATGAGTGTTTGTTTGTTGTATAATTTGACTTCGATTCCATTTTTACCTCTTGGACGTGGTTTTCCTTTTAAATCCGTATTTTATAAATGTAAGTATAATAATAATATTATTATGTCTCAAGCCAATAGTACAAAGAAGGTAAATTATATTATTTAAACTCTCGATATATACTTAATAAATATAATTAGCCTAATTCAACGTCCATTCTTAGATCTATCTATTGTATCTATTGTATAGAGAGCAATGTTTTTTCCCTACACACATCCTAATATTACATGGTCACGGGTCAAACTTAAAGTGCCTTGAATCACTTTAATCGCGGTAATTGTGTATTATCGTCAATACAGACTGTATCATAGTATTTAAACGCAGTAAATAATATAATTTATCGTTCGGTAATTTACTCTATAAATATATGACTAATAACAATAATATGCATAGAAGTAACATAGCGAATGTATGTATATATAGACAAAACAAAGAATGTATGTGTATGTATTATGTATCTATTTAGTACACATACTAATGACGGGATTACATAAATTCAGATTCAATTACTTATTTGCTTCTATTCTAAATGGACTCCCACCGAAAAACGTCTTTTTGGTTTGTTATTATTTCTATTAAATTATATCCGGTTAAGTAGTAGATTAAGTGATTCAAGACCATTTATTTCTGGCTCTTTCCGTGCTGTGATTTACACATAGTTGCACAATAAGTACAGCTATTGTGTAAACATCTCAGTATTATTTTTTTATTGCGTATCCATTGTAGTACACATCATGTAATATAGGTTAGAGTTGTAAGTATTTATAAGAAAATGTATGTATAAGAAAGACTGGGAATGGAAATAAATGTCAAAAGAAGATAAATGTAACTACAGTAGAGAAAGATCTAAAATATGTATTAGTATTAACGGTAGCAGCACCGAAAAGGGTAGTGAAATGTGAAAAATAATAATCCAGAAATTGGCTATTAGTCCGTTCAGTGGAATAAATGCGTGTCATGGACTCAGAGGTAACAATAATATCAAAAGTCAAGCATCTTGCAGGACAAGAAGAAGAAAGTGGAGAAAGGAAGGATGGATAGGGATAAGATGGACCATGTATGATGTATCATCCCATGAAAAGAATTAATGTACTTACATATATGAGACAAAAATGTATTGAATGTGCAGGGAAAACAATTAAATTACTACATGCATAGAGTTGGACTATAATACTACGTAGAATATAATAGAGTTTCAAAATCACTCATGTAGAAATATACATACAAAAGGAGAACGAAAGGTATGAAAAAAGTACTTAAAATATATGTAGGAACAACTTGCGATTCGCTGATTGCTACAATATGTATGTGTGCACGAGAGAAGTATGGATCTAGCTAGGTATGTATAGTTTATATATAGAGAAGACATTATTGTATATTATTGTATACAAATATGATAGGTGGTAACTTACACCATTGTAATGGTATTGTAATTATAAGGGTGCTATATGGTAATTATGAATTGTAGTTGGATGATTAAAGAGGATTTACAGTTATTATCTTGTAATTACAACATCATTACAGTGGCATAAGCTCCTCTCTGTGGTGCTGTTGAATATATTGAAAATTGACATGTAAATAATTTATTTATACATTTTTTTACTTGGATAGGAATAATAATTATTATGATTATTTTAAAATGGAAAAAACCTAAAAGTACGTGGGTAAAGGAATGATCTTAAAATTTTGACAAAGCAATGCATCAATTTTCATATTTATATAACCTATAATATTTCTGTATTATTTATGTAATGCTAACCCTAAACGTGTATGACAAGAGAAAATGGTATTTTATTTCAAAGTTTAATTGTTATTGTTGTTACTAAGCATCTATTTACCTATTACCTTAAACGAAGAGATTATTAATAAATGTGTAGTATTTATTATGTATTATATAATATGTAGTAATTAAGAGTCTGAATAGGATTTTAATTAAATCTCATAATGTTTAATAAGATTATGTATTTAATCGTCTTGTTAAAATTATTGTTTCCTACTGCGTCCTTGGAGAAAAATACCTATATTATTGTTGTAAATGTAAATTATTATATAGTATTACGTATATATTGTATATAATATATTTATTGTTATTTAAATTTTATTTCGACTGTTGGTAACCTGCTCAAAGCAGAAGAGCGATAAAATGATAAAAAATAAGCCAAAGATATTAGTGGAGTATATCAAAATAAAAAAAGCTATAAAATATCCCTTGTTGTCTAAAGTAATATTTTTTCATGTTTCTATGCAAAAAATCCATGATATGCACCAATACATTCATGTTGAACATAAAATAGACGTTTATATTATTATCATGATGAACTTGGACCAAGATTCTTGGTTTGCTTGCTCTTAGGAAAATATTTAAAAATTTGCAGCATAAACTGTCACACTTCTGAATCATTTTAGTCTATAAAGACAGCAATGAATTAATAATAAACTTTTTTTATTAAGCTTGATGTGTACAATAATAATAATAATCTTTTGATGGAAACATTGTATTATTTAATCATAAACAATACTTACATAACAAATATTTTACACGGAATTCATCGTTTGAAACAGTATCGAATTTTACATGCATATTCAAAAAGTATCATGAATAATATACTCACAAAATCGATTCCCGCATAAAAATCAGCATTCCAGTTGACTAACGTTTCTTCTTCTTCTTCTTGTTATGATCCTTTTTGTATCCACCCCCACTAGTACCTATAATCATAAAATTACATCAATGATCAGAGATACAAATGTAGTCGACTGTTTGATACATATTATAAAAAGCATTTAAAACCCATAATATGGGAAGTTCTACCAGCTCATGACCGATAGAGTATTCAATTTCTTCAAAGATTAACTCGTAAAAAGTATTGAAATAGCGAAAACCCCAACGACCGCGCTTGTGAACCTTCATATATTATGATATAATTGATTATGAATATCTTTTATTTATGTATTATAAGCATACCAACTGAGGGTCCATCTCCACTAGGACTTTCTGGAACTTGATTTGCTCCGGATTTTACTTTGCCGGACATGTCACTGCAGAAAAAATAATTATCCCATTCGCATCATGACATAATCAGCATCCTGTTTTTTACGCATGATTCTCTAAATTATAGCTAACGCACAAAACTAAATACTTACAACTGTGCTGCAGCTTCGGTCGTAGCTCCTTGTGTCCCTTTGCCAACATCAGCTCCCTTTGCCTTACTTCTAGTCTTCTTTGCTTTGTAAGTACTTCTTTCATACTTTGGTACCCACCGTTCGGGATCAGGACTTCGATTGGGATCAAAATTAGCTGGAATAGGCTTCTTCTTCTTCTTTTTCTTCTTCTTGGTTTTTCTTAGATTATCTCCAGGTGATTCAACTTCTAATTTTTTCTCAGGGCTGGTTGGAGTAGAATCACTCTTTTGATTTTTCTTTGCTAATTTCAAATTTACTTGCCAGTTAGGTGATTCCAATGATGAAATTTCCAAGTTATCAGTGAATGGTTTAGGAAGCCTTTTACTCAGCTGTTCAGCTTTGGCAATGTCAGTCTAAAATGAAAACCAATGTATTATTCAAATTACATTTAACTATATAGTTGAAGTATTCGCTACATAATACATACAAAATAAAATACACTTGACTGTACTTTAATAGAGGTTTCAATGAATACCGAGTTCAATAAGATATCCTTTTTGAAAAATTAATTAACACTTAACACTATAACGTAAAACATTAGACAAAATTCTTACTTTAGCATAGGCTACAATTAGTTGAGCCAAAGTTGCTTTGTTGTCAGGCTGAAGTTTAAGTTGCTGCTCTAAACTTTTAATAGCCTCTGCATAATCTCCTTGCTCCATCATGAGAGCTACAGATTGTTGCCATAATAAGTTCATGTTCGAATGATCCACCTAAGAAAAAAATCATGGTTAAAATTCATCCAATTTATGAAATATGATAGGTTTCACTAATAGTTACAGACGTTCAAGGTAATTTATTTATTTCATTACCTTGTGGTCTTTGTAATATTCGATGGCATCTCTAATGATTTTTGCAGCTAACTTTGTCTCCCCATCCGCTTGATATAAAGTGACTAAGGCGCTAACAATACCAGGAAGATACATGTCATCCTTACCGAGCTTTTTCAACAACTGAATTGCTTCAGCACGTTTACCCTTTAAAAAAATAAAACAAATAAATACAAAAAATGAAAAATTGGTCACAATTCACAATACAAAGCAAGCTTATTTCACGGAGAAAATACAATTTCATTTGTCCTAAAATCTTACTCCTCTTAAAACTTGTTGAACTAGACCAAGTCGGACTCGTATAGCAGCTTTAGGATCTTCGTTAATAACACTTTCAATGACTTTCTTGGACTCTTCAATTCCATCGGTTTTAGCAACGATCGCTGCTTTAACAAGTACAATTTCTTCCCTTGTTTCAGGATAATTTTTTAGCAAATCATAACAGATTTCTCGACATAACTCCATCTATTAAAAAACAAGATTATAGTTTATATTTTCTTTGTAGGGATGTATGAGATCTTTTGAAAAACACAATTATTATTATGGTAAAATGAAAATGTTTATAAACTAGTTTCAATTTTACCTGATTTGTATGCAAATAGAAAAGGCACTGATTCACACGCATATTGCAAAGTTGACGTCTTGTAATACGACTCTCAACACCTTCGGTATTGATCGTTTTGATTCTTTTCTTTGAATCAAAAATATTCTGATCCCGATTTAAGCTAAGAATATTGTTGGCACCAACAGCAGCTAAACCAATATCACTCGGTTTTACTTTCAATGCTTTAGAATAGATATGCATCGCTTCTTTTGGTCTCCCTAGTTTCTGGGCACAATATCCTCGTTGAACTCTACATTAAAAACAGAAACAGTTGTTAATTCTCAATAAATTAAGGATTAAGGAAAAATGTAAAACTAGCAGTATTGTGAAACATACATAATTAATAATTAAACATGAATAAAAGCCATACATGAAGCCTAAAAATTGTTTACCGTATTATACAGACTTCATCCTCAATGTCTTCCTCTGGAACACCATCCTCTTCGAGACCTTGAATGCAATCTTTCTCGGCATCTTTCAAAACTGCTTCAGCTTCAGCATATTCTCCTCTACTAACCATGACACAGCCAATATTGTAGTTCATTTCAAATGTATCTCCTTTTTTAGGTAATGGGATGTTTTTTCTCTGTTTACAAGCAGCATAAAACATTATATTATTAGTTATACAAAATGTACACAAAATTCATATTTCGTTCATAATAATAAGGGGGAACCCATGGTGATTTTACTTCGTTGTACTTGTAGTTTTACTTTTACTTGTAGATATTTTCTTTGCAAAAAATTTCCGTTGCTGTGGCATTTTCTAAAATCTTTCTCACAACTAAAAGTAAAACTACTAAATGTAGATCTAAAGTCACCACGGGTTCCCTACTAATATACAAAGTGTAGTAAGAACATACTGGCAAAAAATATAGACGAAAGAAGTTTAGTATTTTTGTAATAATAATTATTGAACCTATTCTTGTTGTACGTCTTACATTTTTGTTGAAAGAGATCACAATATGTATTGTGAGTTACTTGGAACAAAATATAAGACGTCCAGCATCGATTTCAAATTAACTACAATAAGAATTAGGATCAAGTTTTGTTCTTACAACTCCATTAAATCCTAGACAAGCAGAAATAGCCAACAAGTTGGTCTGCCTTTCAGTTTCCCATTCATCAGAAGAATTTTTGACAACTTCTCTGTACAAGTCATAACATTTTTCATATTTTTCTAAACGGTAGTAAATCTGAGCAAGTAATTCGGATTTCCTGGGTGAATCTTCAGATGATTTTAACAGTATGTCCTCAGCTTGAGTAACATCATTTAAACGATAACAGCAATACGCGTGCTCAAAGTCCAAGTTCCTGTAGACATGCATTTATTGAAAAACAAAATATTATTTTACTTCATTGCACATTGCTACACATTACACATGCTGCAATAGTTGTGGTTTACAACAATGTACCATTGTCATCGGATATATAACAAAAGACAGTCGCTGTTATTAACATGATAAAAATAAAATACTAACCCAGATAGTTGTGGATTTCGTCCGATAAAATCTACAGCTTCTTTAAATTTGGACAATTGAATGCAAGCTAAAATCTTCGACTCAAAGGCAGTTTGTTCGCCAGGGAATTCATGTAGCACTGAAATAAAAACAATTTACTCTTCTTGAAAAGTTTCATTTGTAATTCAGTAATTAACCTAAAATAAAAGTTTTGATGATAAAGTAAAAGTAATGATGATATGCTTGTACACTGTTTGCAGGTACTTCATATTTACTTATTTACTTACGTCGATTACAACTCTTCAACATTTTATCGTAATCCCCATTTTGATTGAACCGAAGGATCTCCGTGTATAGGGCAGCTTTTCGCTTTTGCTTCTCCACATCGTCAGCCATGATGTCGATGATCCTTTTTAAAAGGCTGAAATGAAATTAACCGTTTTTAATTAATACTAATATTAAAATTATTTTTGACACATTGTTCCTCAAAAAAAACTTTCACACTTCACGAACATACGGTTTACTGCGATTGTGACTTGAACGGTTGTGCCAAAATCAAGAATACAGTTCGTGGTCACAATGCCCCACAGAGAGCTATATATGTAAAAATGAAAAACACTGAAACTCAGAGAAAACAAGAAACGAAAAGCGAAAATGGTATAGAAAATTAGTTTTAAAATGTTAATCATTAATGGTTTGCATTTTTTTCCCATAGTATAAGGAAGGATTATGTTTTTATTCCTAAATAAATCAATTAAGCGGATATTTTCTTTCTTTGTTTCATCGCTTTGATCTCCCATGTTTCAATTAATAGAATTTTCTTTAAAATTGCATGCTTACTCAATAAATTTCGTTAAAGCTCGTTACTTAATAAAGTAACTGATTATTCGGCATTTGCATCATCTGTACGCATTTATGTCCAAGTGTGTAATTAAATGAGTATTTAGAGTAGATTTTCTGAAAAACACAACCGACGTCTTCCTGTGTGTATATGGTATGGTATTCCCTTGTGCGTAACGTTTCTGCCGTTTAATGTTTCATTTTTTGTTCTGACATTTAGCTATGATCATTTTAATTTCTAATTCAATTATCTTGTCATCTTATTCTGACTTCAGTTATTCCCCTAATTTATTTCAGGGAAAATCCTGCTATATGAATCATTTCTCGTATAACTTCGGACTCGGGACTCCTAAGCTCTACTTTTCTCACTCCTGTGAGTTGTACCGGTTTTAAGTGTATCTTTGACAAGGGAATAGCTGAACGTGGGGTATTTTAAAAATATTATGTCTTATATTTTATAAGGTTTTAAGTGGTGAATCAGCTCACACAGTAGAGGTAGTTTTATTAGCCTTGATATATTTTTTATTGCTATTTAATGACATTACTAACATGATTGTAGTTGTTGTTTTTTTGCTCTACTGAGACAATGATAGCGAGAGCCGACGTCAAACCAAACAAACTTCATTGAATTATTTGTGTAGAAAGGGAGAACAATAGTTCATTTCAATATAAGTAGATTGAAAGTATTTTTAAACCTCAGTCATTCATTCATTTTGTCATCTGGCGACCAGACCAGTTGTGTGAGTGGTTCATCTGTAGGCGTTTTAAGCTTGTGTGTGAACTTCAACTACAGAGACTTCTGGATTTTTCAGTAAAGACATTTAAATATTATTGGTTGTCTTACTTAAATCATTCAATAAAACATTGCAACTTTTTAAAAATTTTACCTCAAACCCAATTTAAAATATCGTCAAAATATTGTTCGTGTGCTGTTGTATATGTACACGAATTTTGAAAAGGAAATTTGAGCGATCATCATGACATCGAATGATTCATCGGATAAGATTGATTTTAGTCAAAGTCGACCTCAGACTCGTGACAGACCGGCGAAATGGGTATGTACAATTGGAAAATAGTGAAATAAGTAATCATACAAAATAAAGATTGCAAACGTGTCATTTTTCTTATTTTCCCAAATTTTTCATGTGTTATGTAAATGATTGTATTCAAAGTTGTCAATACCTATATTAAATGTTTTTGCAGGTTAATCCTTGTCGGATAAACAGTGCAGTCCCGGTCCCAAATACGCCAGAGTTTCAGATCCAGCAACAGTCAGATGCAGACATTTTTCAAAACATAATTACACAGGTTTCAAAAGCCGAGAATCAAGCTAAGAAATTCATACGAGAGTTTGTAAGTTCATAATCACAATTTGTCTTCGTTTCTATAATCTCATAAATATGTGTGTATACATAACCGAAGCACAGAAATAATACGTGCGTAAAATTAACCTGTTTTTCAGTATAAAGAATGTTTCGGGGGCTCAGTTGATGATGACAGTTACAGAGACATCCATTATGATTGGTTAGAAAATACTGCTACGGCGATTGGGAAGATTCTTGGAGAGGAAATTGATAGTTCGAAATTCGAGGCAATGAATGTAAGGAATAAAAGAACATTAATTTAATGAAATTTGGCTGCTATTATTCATACTTTATAGCAATCAATATACGTACAAACTTCACTTGTATTTTAAACTATGTAGGTCGAGGATACCCTTCGCACGATGTATGAGGGACTGCAGAAATTTGCAGTGGGCTTAGAACAAGTTGTTTTAGATCAATCTGTGTATGGAGGAAGCTTTCATCAACAGTTCCATGAAGCCGAGTATCAACTTAAATATGTAAGATCCCAAACTCCAAAGAATCTATATGTATGATGGCTCCTACAATAAAGAATTTGACGAAAATTTTATTCGTCTGGTTTAGAATGAAAATGTCTAAAAATTCCCATGTGGAAGTACGAGACGAAAAGTTCTTTGTTCTTTATCGTGGGAACATCTCATTTATTTTAAAGATTAGGTTGCTAAACATCTGCATGTGTGCATGAATCTATAATCTATAGTTGAGGTTACACGCCATGCAATGAAAAATTTACACATATCGTAAAGAAAAAGGAATGCTATAATGGCGAATTAACCATTTAAAATCTGAGCTATATTGCATGAATTTTATTTTTCTTAGGTCCTATGTGAGCTACAAATCGCAATGATGGAAAAGAATGTTTCTCAGGAAGACGTCCAAAGGCATGTTATGTCTGAAGAGTATCGAGATTTAGATGAAACGACAAAGAGGAACGTTCGTGATTGGTTAATTTTTCGGGATTATGTAAACACGCTGGAATACATACGACAAGTTTTCACCTTATTTCTTAGACGGGTCGAAGCGCAAGCTTAGTCATTAAACTGTGACACATGTGGTCTTATTTAATATTTTTAGGGGAAAAAGTGATTGAAATATGCCATCCACTACGCCTTTTTAGTGCAATAATATTCTGATTGATTAAATATTCTTCTATGAAATAAGTCTCAAGCATTGCAAATTGCTACCATTTTTACTGTTAGATCTATCGTTATTAGCCAGTATTTTATTAGTATTTTTAAAGGAAATTGAACGATTATCACACTGCGGGAAATGCACCCACAAATGTCCAGCTTATTATGCAAAATATGCAGAGCTAATTATTACAAACTAACAATTGTACAAATGCAACTTATAAAATTTTTTCACTGCGAACACAACCTAGGACTATATTATAGTATTAACAATTTAGATGCAAATAAGTGCCTTGTCTGCTATAACAGAATAGACAACAACCAATACTTACAAGTTGTTAGATTATTAAAACTGTAACATATCTAATCGCTCTTTCACAGTACCATGTACAACAAAGTAATGATTATATTTATACGCGATACTAAAACTACTTTTACACCCTCGAAAGCTCAAAATGGCAGCAAAATAATGGCAAAAATGCCTTTAGTTACATAATAAACAAAATAAATTGTAAAAATGTTCTCGTTTTTAAATTTTAAGCCCTTGTTTAGAGGAGTTAGACGCATAATTTTAACGGCAAAATAATTAAGGAAATTTTATGGCAGTTATCTTATGTGTCTGTGTATTATTTATTTTTATTATGTATTAAGTATGTGTATGATTTGAACTATTTTTGTATTCAGTTACTTACTTAATTTTATACAACAATTGTATTATTTATAACCGTATCCAATGTGCCGTACGGTGTATAAACTAGCGTTACCTTTTGAACTTGTCAAGCTTAAATGCATATTATGTATATTATGTAACGTGCAATATTATTTGAAATGGTCAATGTGTCTATTTACCACAATATATACCTAACGTATAGTCTTAAGCAATTTACCCACCTACTAAAATGTGCTAGATACATGTGTGATTTAACCACAATAACGTTATAATATACCTAATACTTAATTAATTACTAGTTACAAATATTTCACGCAATTACCAATTACCATTATTTATAACATGTAACTCTCATTCACGTTTCTTGTTATTTCTTATTTTTAACAAAAAAAAATTGTTTTACGCTTGTGTGATTCAGAATGTGATGACAGTAAATTATTCGCTATATAAATAATAAAAGGAGACAACTCGGATTGACAAAAGTATTTAACAAAAGCTAGGTTATGTGTGTATACACAATAGAATCCAAATACAGTATGATCATGAAAAAGTTTAGTTTCTATTATTTATTACATCATGTAATTTACATGGGATTTTCTTTCCCCTCTTTTTATTTATTTGATATCCCATTTTCATAATTCTTCTACCACAGTTTTCATACGTACACGGTACACGCCAAACATACATAGATATTTTGTACATGTGCATTATGTATTTACATCAGAAAGTTTGGATTTTGACTTACAAAAAAGGATTTAACTTTAAAGTTTCTTTTTACACTTCAAAGTTTCTAGCTTGGTTCCAAAATCATAATACTATGGTCTAAAACAAGATAGTATTGCAAAAAAGACAGTCCTTTTCTTTTTAAAGTTGAAGCAGGAAGTTGTAGTTCATTTCACACGCATTTTTATACACAACTTGTGTGACAATACACGGCATACAGTACTTTACAAGGTTGCTCTAAAATCTTAGTTTTTTCTTTGAGCAGTCTGCATATCTTGTACTGGATTTCGTGGGTAAAAGTATTTTATGCGCCATACACGTGCATACATACATGTTTTGTGTATCTGCATGGCATTTCTCCGACTTCCATCCTTATTTCTATAGAGCATATTCTCCATCCAAAAATAGATGTTCGGTTATGCCGTTGCTTCACCACATATTTATACGGAGAAAGCGGTGAAAAATCGGACATTTATTTCTGGCTGTTGGATATCCACGAATTCAATGAGATTCTACTTCTCTTCTCTATCTGTATACATACATACATAGCATGTGCTCTTTGTTCCTCAGCAAGAAGGAGAACGGGTAGACTAGTAAAGGGAACACAGTAATTCATTTTGAAAAAAAGAAAAGGAGAGAAAGTTCGCTCTTCCCCAGAGCCTTCCTATTTTATGTCTTTTTCTTCTGCTCTCCGCTTTTCTTCCACCTCCTCAAGTCATCCGTGTTTTCCAAGGAAAAATTCCACATTCTTTTCCTTTCTTGTCTTGTTCTTCTTTCTTTTTGCCGTTTCTTCATTTTGCATCTTTACTAGGTCCATCTAAGTAGTTTTTGCTCCTCCCGGTATCTCTCTATCTATCTCTGTGTCTCGACCTTTTCTGTTCTTGAAAATTGGCATCCTTGTCACACACATCTTCATCCTACGATGGCTACATAGGGAAAGGTAGAGCTTTTTACTTTCCTTTATTCTTTATCAAAATATTATTTTAATGGAATGTTATTTTGATTCAACATGTAATTATTGAAAATTTTATTTTATTTTTATTTCTTTGACGTGTGAATGAAATCTTTGAAAAATAGTGTTCATAGAATGCAAGTCAAGAAGGTTCTCTGTCAGTAGTGCCGAAAAACCGGACAGTAATAATGTGATTTCCCCATTTAATATCTTTAATTGATTGGTTTCCGAGAAGCAATCTCCCAAAGATTATAAACATAATGAGAATAGACAATGAAAAATGGACACAAGCTATCTAAATACTATCAACTTATGTATATGTACATTGAGAGAAAACTTTTGAGCAGTTCAACACTGTCTGAACTCTTTTCGCACCACTTTACGCCAATTATCTGAGAAGGGAAGGGAGAGAGAAAGTAACGGGGAAAGCTCTAAAGAAAAGAAGCCCACAATCTGTCTCATCTGCCAATCTGGATAAGATAAAATGCCAATTATAATGTCAATTATTACTAATGACCATGTGTTCATTGTCTAATAAAAAGAATAGACATACAATTTCCTATGTAACTTTTTTTCACCGTTTATATTGGGTTCAAGGAGTTCTTAATCGTACAACAATAACGTTGGACGGCGTAATAGAATTATTAAGTGACTTTTCTTTTACAAAAATATTATTTGCAGCTTCAAGGTTCGTGGTATGTATATTTGACACTGTCGAATTTTCCAGCACACTATCCATACACTGTACATCGAATTTTGAAAATCTGAAGCCAGATGCGAGATTCCTACAGAAATCTTTGAAAAACAACCTAATATCATTTTGTAACAGTTTGGGTAAATTTCACAGCATTTCAGTTTTTTGTGCTGAATCAATCTTGTAAACAAATTGTAAACTGAACCTTGCTTGTGCCTTTATGCACATATACCTTGTACTCATTCGTTCTACATGTATGAATTTTAAAATATATTAAAGATGGAAATAGTGAATATATTTGAAGCGTCAGCACTACGAAACGAAAATGAAAAGATAGGAACTAATAATAATAATAATTTTTACTTTATAATATTGATCACCTGCCGGGCTTTGAAATTGCTAACGCCATGACGCACAGGTTATTTATTTTCTCCTTTTCAAAATGAATATAAAAGCAACTCTGGATTTATTACGTAATAATGTACATTCGTATATCTTTTGTAGAGAAAACCATTTGTGCACCCATTTCCAGTACAGAACGCTAGTTTCACAACCTACATTTTACTTTTCCTTTGGTTGTCTCGCTATATACAGTCACTAGTATTAAGTATTAACAAGATATTATACATAGAATAGAACTGTATATTACCTACTCCAAAAGTAAAAGTAGAGCTAGAAGAAAGATTGGAAGGGAAAAAATTGGCATGGTCGATCAAAGCCTTCATACAGTTATTTGCATAATATACAGTCATGTACCCACAACTAAATTGGTTGGATCTGATTTTTTGCGATACTGAGTAATACATAATACATAAACTACCTAAGATTGTAAGATGTGCCATTATAAGCATCGCATGCTTCCTTTTTTCCGCCGTGTTTTCCTAAGAGTATCAACTGTACACTGTACACATTATAATTGATTTGAGACCCAAGTTTTTTCGCTTTGACAGCATCTTAGCATCCCTACGGGAAAGAATTATAAATTATGAGACTGGCAATAATGGTTTTTGGAAGTAAAATGACAAGTTACTTAGTATTTGTACTCTAATAGGCCAATTATAGTTAGGATGCATTTGTCATCTAGTTACAATAATAATTTGTAAAATTATAAGTTGTCAATGAATACATCTTTCAGTTTATGTGGAATTGACCTCAGATCGAGGTTTTAAAGATATTGACCTACTTTAAGATCAATATTCATGTCATGATACACACATATATATATAAAGTAGAGCAAAACCATTGTCAATATTGACATCACGATATGAATGAGTGCGTCTGCCGACGAGAGCTCGGCAAGTTTTGACTAAACAACTTTTATTCTTGTGTATTATTTTTTTGTTAACTTTGTCCACGTTGATGAAAAAGAAAAAAGTAGGTACATAGTTTCTAATTTAAAAGTCCTCTGTTGTATAACTTTCCCCAGATATCTATGTACATATATTGTAGTCAAAGTAGAGTGGAGAAGAGCCGAGAAAAACTTTTGAAATATATACAATAACGATACACTTTTTGTGATTTCTTCCCTTTTCCTCGTTCTACTTGTGCTTCTTTCTATTCTAAATACATAGCCGTCTCTCTCTGCATGTGATCGTCGTCGTTGCATGTCTTTCTTTTCCATAACACAAAAAATTGTGAAAGGGCTTTTAGAGTGCTGCGAGGAGAAAATAGTACAACATACAAGACACGATTTTACATGCACAAGCTTATACATACAAACGTTTATACATCAGCCTACAATTTATATTGCATTATACATTATGCAGACAACACTCGAATGCACATAATAATATATTATGCTGTGTTGAATGGAGAGACGTATACTATTGAGCTTTATGCCTCAAAAGAAACACGTAAAAATTGTGCACAAAATTCAAGCGCTCACAGTATTGTAGTGAGCATACATTTATTGTATGCATGAGACAAAAATGCTACTTACGAGTTAGTAGGAATTGCAATCGATTCTTAGCTAAAAATAGTTTAAAAAATACCAAAAGTTAAAGTTGCGAATTAAGAAGTCACGACAAAGGAAGACCATTGACAATGGAAAGTTTGCTTTCATTTTTCACTTTAGTCAATAAATATGTATGTGCACCTATCGTTAATTTAACTCTATCGCAATAGAAAGTAACTCTTTTTAAGCATTAAAGCATGCGAAGTTCGTCTTGATTGTAACTGATATTACGGAAACTTGCGATAAAATTGATGTTGTAGCATTTACATATGCATATTATCAAGGTTTGCATAGTTAAAGTGAAATTTTCTTTGTCTACGTTTTAACTTTTAACTTTGCGTAAGTTTTGATATGATTGCCCTTGTCACAACTACCTATGCATGTCTCCAAAAAGGGTACAAATGAAAGTTTGCCGTATTATCAAACAGTCACATGAAAAGAATCACTCGGGTTTTAATTCATAATTGGACTAGTTTCTCCAGGCAAAAACGAATGTGAACGTATTCTGTGAAAAATTGGTAAATGCTTAAACTTTTTTATTCAGTAGAAATCTAAAGTTTGAATTTGTTTGAAGTGCCAAAAATATATGATGTTTGAGAGTTAAAATATTTATTCAATGAAAAAAATCGGAGCCAAAAATTGGTACTTGAAAAATTAAGTTGAGTTATGAGTTATGAATGTATCCATCATCAAAAAAAGTGTGAAAGGAAATCTTCATTTTTCACCGCTCTGTATGAAGATAAATGTACAGAAGAAATGTTCTGGACTTGACAGCTACTCATGGAAGTATCAATATCTCATACATAATATGAGTATTTTATTAAAGAAAGCTCGAGAATAATAAATGGACTGAAATCTTACCCTTTGTGTAAGTATAAACAGTTCTTGAAAAACATCAGCATTTTGTACAAATTTGCTCCGCACTTAGCTTTTGTCTTGCATTTAAGATGGACTACAATTTATAAAAATGGTCGAATTTTAAAATCTAGTGTTTGTACATGCATGGTTGTGAAAGAGAAAGTCCCCGAGCTTATGTGCAATGTGCATATCTTCCCAAAAATCTCTCTCATCAAAGTAATTGCAGGATTTTCTTTGTGCTTGTGTACCTTCTCGTAAAAAACACACAGAAAGAGAGAAAGACAACAAATTTAAAATTATACATACAAAATAAAAATTCAATTTCCTTTCTGATTACAGGAATATTCTCCTTTCTCTTCCCCGCTCTTTCTTCTATAGTTGTCTGTCGGCTTCTCAACCGCAACATATTATGCTAAAAACCTGAATATAAACTTGAAGAGAAATAACAAACAACACTGTTATAATATTGCAGCTCACTACATTTTGTTTACTCTTTATGTAAACACAAAGTAGCTGTACAAAATATTTAATAAAGACTTAACGTAAAAGAAAAGTTGAATAAGGTTGAATTACTCTGATAAAAACCTGGGAAAGCCTACAGATTACTTCCTTGAATTGAGCGAACAACAAACAAAGGTTTACACGAAATTGAACATCCAACGTATACAGTATACACATTAAAAATTTCATTAACTTTAAAGTGAAATTCCTCTTACTTTTTCCCAATCGTTTGATAATTGTTGGGTTAGCTTCATTCTTAGATTGGCTAAAGTTTCGGTTTTCCAAATTTCAATTTAACCTTTTTGCATTCATGTTTGCTGCCATTTTGTTCCCTGTCTACAATTTAGATCTAAACTTGGAGCTGAAACAAACAAAAGAAAGCAATATTAGGCACGCAAATTCAAACTAGACCAAAAAGAACTGCAAAATTGTTTTTGTTTCAGGAGTACAAAATGGGGTCGAATTCTACTTTTTATTGTGCTTTGTTTTATTGTTTCGTTTGTACATTTTACATACAAAGGTATGTATGATTTTTTTCTTTGTTGTCAATGTCGTCGTTTGTCAACGAAACCCATGAAGCTGAAACACATATAACCAGTACAAACAGGCATCCACGTCCTCAGGTCCAACTTAATGTTTTACCTGAATCAAAAAAGTTAGAGGCAAGCAGGTTGAAGTGAACTCGGGTCCAGGGACCTCTGACCGTTATGCGGTCTAGCCATCAGCTCCAGTGACGTTTAGACAACACTCTGGTTATATGTACTTGATTGTAGTTTACCATTGAAACCTCCGAAAAATTCAAAAACATTTGAGGACCCTTTCACAACCGTATGTTGTTTTAGACGTACCCGAGTTGTAAGAAATTTAGACTTTTTACAGGATTTGACTACCTTACTGTTTAGTGGGGCAAATCAAGGAAAACAACGACATCAACATCAGCAACAGTACATATACAGAAAGTGAAATGAGAGAGTGAGAGAGATTGCGAGTTTAGGGAAAAGAAATCCTTTACAAATGCTTTTCTTTTGACGTTCTCCGGTTTTCAATGCTCAATTCCACGAATTTAAAAGGGAAATTTCTTTGAAAACAACAACAAACCTGATAAAGGCTGCGTCGTCAGTTTAGTTTTGGCTTCAGTGAATTTGAAGTTTTTATTTGTACAATACAACTTGAATAAGCTCATATTGGAGAAAGGCTGAACTTTCCATTTATTTGAATTTGAAACTATTGGTTCTTGTCTGGGTTTAGGTATGCCTAAACTGTACTATGAAAAAGAAGCCATAATATTCTGCTGTAAAATATTTTTCAATTGTCAACGAGTTCTAAATATTACACACAGGTCATTCATGTATCCAGATTCATTTCTCCGGGACTTTTTCAGCATAACAGTCAACTAACGGAATTAGGCTCATTTATAACATGATGATAGCAGACTGCTTAAGTTTCCTTGCATGTAATGCGCCCTACTGCAGGTTTTCAACAGAGCACTTTTTATAAGTACCTAGATGCTTTTGTACATGATATGCAAGTTTAAGGCAAAGAAAGAAGAAATTGCGAGATAAATGTCATTCGGCTCTTGTGTATACGGTATCCATATGTAATATTACGGATAACATTCTGTCTCTCAGACATACTTACTTTTAAATTGTTTTGGATTGATGCTACTTTGCTTTCCCCGAAAAAATGTGGAGCATCTTGAATGTTCAAATAAAGTAGGCTAATAAATTTTTTTCTTGTTTTTTATGCCTTGTTGGTGTAATGTGTGTGTAGTGTGTAGTGTACGTACACCGTACACATTACACATATTATTTACTTTCTCTGTGTAATATAAAAGTTTTTTGTTCATCCCCCACTTTTGGTTTGTGGAGAGGAGCTGCAAAAAAGTGTAGTTGAAGATATAAAATAGATATGAAGATTTTGTAAATTAAAACAAGGCGAAACACAATAGAACCGATTTTTGTATTCTATTATATTTCCCGAGCGGAAGGACAAAAAAGACAAATGGGATTTTGGGCCTGTTTTTTCCAAGATTTTTCTATTTGTCAAGAACATGGATGATTAACTACTATGTAAAAAATATAGAGTATGTTCATTTTGTACCTAATGTATATTTCTATATCTTTGCTGCTTTTTATAAGGAAGATTTAGTTGTTTCCTGATGAATGTGCTGCATCAACTTTTTCAGTATTCCCAAGATGCTTTCTACATATGAAAATAAAGATGGGACAAACGTTTTTTCTTTTATGTTGGTCCGATTCCTGTCGAATTTCTAACGAATGTTTTGAATAACTAAGGAAAACGCATAAGCGAGAACAATGATTTTTTTTATTCTTAAATAATGTTGACGTAAATGATAAAAAGTCTGTTTATCGTATTATCTCAAAATTTGTAAACAAAAGCAACAAAAGTCGTTTTAGTTGTCACTTGTAACTGATTTGATTGTGGTTGAAAGATGTTTATCGAATAAATTATAATTTAATATTTCATTCTTTTCCAACACCCATCTCGTCTCGCACCATCCCTTCTTCTCCTTTTGTATGATGCATGTAGTTGCTCGAAGATGACATTATGGATTTATTCTGCCGTAGATGTCGAAAGTTGAGCGTCGATCAAGTAGTCGACGTTAATCCACCCGAGAGTTGTTCTATGAATCGTATACAATAGAAATCATCAAAAATCAAACAGCGTTTTCGATTTCGCTCCCCAACTCCCAACTCTCTCAGCTCTAAAATAAAACCCATGAAATAATGATGCATAATGTAACGCAAAAACTTGGAGAAAGTCTCTCGGGATTCCCAGTTGTGTATAATTTCCTATGCCCTTGATTTGTTGTTTCCCTTTATGTAGCTCCACTTGCCTTTTGATGCCGAATCTGATGCTCATGTTGATTTTGATTTTGAGTTCTCGTCAAAGATTACATCACCCATACACACACACACACAGACATACACGAGAAATGCGCAATATATAAAGCATAAAGTGGATGTTTCGTATAAATATTTTGTGAATCGTACATCAACAGCCTACTACATACATACAACGAGAAAATGTGAATTCCATTACATTCTTTATTCTCTGATCGGAAATTTCTTCACACTTCCAATCCAACTTCCAAATTCCTTCGCACATAGTTTTACACACTTCTAATACTTATGTATTAAGCATGTGAGCATTGTACTTATGTTGGAAATTTGACTACGTTATTTACATGCCGGCTGTATAGACTTTGCAAATGGGAAATATAGTGAATTTTGATCAGAGATCACAACCGCCTCACTTCTCCCTTCCATTTCCCTTCTTTTTAAACTTCAACACTCACTTGCCATTAAATAAAATAAAGTACAGAGCAAAACAAAAGAACAAAAACTACATGGCAATGGCAAAAACAGCATTTCAAACACGTTAGTTCTTTATTCTTGAAGCTATTTCTCCATTTTAAACACGTTTTAATGCATAATATTATCATATAATATGAGTTACCAGGATGTAGCGTTAAAAAATTAGGGAGATTTGTTTTGAGAGTAGAAAGTTTGAAAATTTCGTTTAGTTTTTGTTTGTGGTTTTGTAAATTTATGTAAATAATTTTGTTTGCAACTACTTTTGTAATTTCAAACCTCCGTAATACATACAGTTGTTTTGCGGATAGATTTTGTTATTTTTTCCAGCAACAACAACAGCCAAAGGTCTTGAATGAGGCCGTACGTCAACCTTGTTAACTTGCCTTGTTGCTTTTATTACGGATATGTACAATGTACATATAAAGTACATAGCGTATGTACACACAGATTTGCAGAGTAGTGTAGGGCATAGTGCAAAGTTTTATTGGTAAAGAAAAGAGCGAAAAATACAATGGAAAAAGAAGAGAAAAAATGGGACGTTCGGCTGATGGAAACCCTTCCATTTCTCTCTCTCTCTCTCTCTTTCTCTCTGACTTTCTCTATAGCGATTCCAGCGTTTTTACTTGTTTTCTCTCACTTTTCTCAGCTCTTCATTTCGTTCTTCTTCTTCTTCTCGCGTTGATCCAATCCGACTAAAAGCCTTCGTCTTCCTTCCTGGCTTCGTTCAACGTTCATTCAATTCAAATGGAGGGACTTTAATGTATTACAAGCTAGAGTTGGAGTTAGAGCCGCCGTTTTCCTTTGTCTTCTTTGCCTTTGACTGTATGTATGGATATGTAGTTTGTGCACTGTACATTGTACACATACATATATACATATGGTATTACTGTAGCAGACAGTACAGTAGCTCAGTAGTAGGTAGAAGAGGGACAAAATAGAGCAAAGTATCGGATTGTTTATATAAATGAGACTATAATTTAGACTATCATGGAGATGCGAGTAAACTTGTCAAAGGACATGGATCTCGTCTACATATTACAACAACAACAGCAACAACGACAACACAAACTACAAACTATGTACACACAACAAGAGGAACAAGAATGAGAACAAGAAAACTAATGGGTCGAATATCTATCTGTCTTTCCATGTTTCCTCCTCTATACATTTAGAATTTAGAAGCTTAGCCGCTTCCTCCTCCTTCTTGGGTCTCTGTATTAGATTCTCATTTGGTTTATCCTCCGTCCCTTAGTTTGAATCCTCCAATTTATTGTGTTATACTTTGCCCGATTCTATTTTCTATTGTACGTATTGTATTGTACTTACTGTATGCATTTGTATTGTACTCTTTTCCACTGGAAAGAATTGTTCGAGTAGTAGTTGACTCGACTCGACTTGACTTGACTTGACTCAAGTTGACTCCACACAAATAAATCCCCTTTGCCATTTTACTTTGAAAATGGGCAACCTAAAAAATAAATGTATTACAGGGGGCATCCTTTGATGAATGCAGCATTTTGTGGCCGTGGATTTGTCTATGATATCCTCATCTTTAAAATGTTGTCATTTACACCAACTACAAGTTAAAGAAAGTTAAAGTAAAGTGAGACAAGCTTTTTGGTTATGCATAAAAGAGGACAAAAACATTATTCGGCGTTGAAATCAAACCAGTAACCAAGGAAGGAATAGAACAAATTACTCAACGAAATTTCACTTTTACAACTCGGCCTCTTGTGAAAGTAGTCAATCACAAATAAATATCTGACAAAGTACTTTCAAGAATGTCTTCAACAACCGTGAGCAAATTTATTATGTCCGCACACATACATGTATACTGATATAATCGTAAATCCGAGATGCCTTTTTTCAGTACATACCGGGAATCCGTGTCTAATATTATTTAATTGGATTGGCTCTGATCTCCCCAGCCTTTGTCATTACATTTAAAGTTAACGGGTTTGCAGAAAATAAAAAGTGTATAGCATATTATGTAAGTATAGGTATTGAATGAGAGTATAAGTAGGAAGCCCATGGGACTAATAAAATCTGTATTTTATTTCCTCGGTCTCATCTCCATCATTTCGCATTATCTGATGATAGCTAATTACGTGGACTCCTATTTCACCAGAGAAAGAGTATGCACAAGGCACAATGCTAAGGAACTTGCCGCTGATGTATTGTGCAGATATTTTAAATTAGCTTCATCGTGTAAAATCTTCCGTAAAAAAACTGTAGGAACACGAATATATCTATTTCTGCAGTCCAATTCACTAGAGAAAGCTTTATGCATGTACAATGTACAATTGTACATAGTGCCTGTATAATAATATAGCGAAACTCAAAAAGGCGAGTTTAATATCCGAGCAGGCTGACAACTCTGTTTTTAATAGTCGGGGAAAAAGATGTAGAAGAAAGAGGAGGAGGAGGAGGAGCAGGATGGGTAGGAGGGGAGGAAGAGGCGACGGCCGGATACGGCAAACATAAAATATGGCTGTGAGAAAAAGAAAAGAAAAAAGAGATTCACTTAATAGATCCTCTTCTATCTTCGCCTTTTTTCCTATACAAATGCAAGTGGGTGTCCTTTCTATTTTTCGTGCTGGAAAATACGTAATATTATACTCGTGTGTATGAAATGAACATTATTTTAAAATGTTAGGCAGTTACAATCTGCATTACTTGCAACGATGTGAATAAATATGTATGTACTTGGAGAAATGATTGTATTAACTATTAACGATAAAGATGAAAGTCACGTCCGTGTCAATCATACAGCGAGCTTTGTAATTTACAATTTTATGCCATTAATTACAAACCTTACCTTTCCACTATGCATGAGATTTGATGAAAATATACTACCTTTTAATCATTTGATCATCCACTTGATGCGATGCGATGGCCTTTGATCTTTGATGAGGCTTCCACTGAACCAGCTTCATTTCCGGAATTTTACGAGATTCTCAGTCTTTTACCGTCCATCAGATCTGTCCAGTAACCAGCAGCAGCAGCAGCTCACCAGTGTTTGAAGACACAGCCAAAAAATGGATGGAACCTAAAACAAGGACGTTGGTCATCCGACTAAATTGTGATGGAGTTGGTCAAAGTGATTTCATCCCTGTTGGTGTTGGTGATGATGACAGGGCTGAAAGGCTGAGGATTTACAGGGAGCTGTCAACGTCAATTATGATGAAAGCCAAACGCGCAATGAAAAGGGCAAAAAGGGACCAGAGAGAAAAAGAAGCAAGAAAATGGTGAAACTATGTTTAAAAATATTAGGACGCGACTACATACTATAACTTCTCGGCTCAATAAATGGTTCAGTCCTGCCGTCATCATCGTTGTCATTATCATGATACGAAAAAAACCTTTGACAATCTCTTTTTTCTCCTTGTCTGTTCTAAATTCAGTATAAAGTATGTTGGCCATCTTCCCTGTCCTTTTTTTGTGTGTACAACGAGCATTCAGTTTGGCTCATTCCAGTCCGGTCCAGTCCAGTCGAGTCCAGTGCAGCACAG
Organism: Sminthurinus bimaculatus; assembly: GCA_034698285.1. Classification (NCBI taxonomy): domain Eukaryota; kingdom Metazoa; phylum Arthropoda; class Collembola; order Symphypleona; family Katiannidae; genus Sminthurinus; species Sminthurinus bimaculatus. The sequence goes on from JAQIVE010000084.1 coordinate 42,964, forward strand.
CACAGGCTGATCGCCAGGCTTTCTGGTAATTCATACGCACATTTAATTTACAGTGACAGAAAAAATTGGCCATCAAACCCTGTCATTTCCCCTTCCTTGCCTTTTTACGACGAGCCTCCTTCCCCGTACACATTTCACCGTTTGACATTCCACCACACATTTCCTCCTGTCGTACGAACAACTTAATGTCCACTAGCAGAGCAAAATCTCCTCCATCTTCTCCCTTTATACATCGTACATACATCTATATACATATATCAGTATAGATACTGGACAAAGTCAACGCTCCACAAGTAGAAAGAAGAAAGCAAAGCGTGAATTTTGGATCCATCTGTCAGCCCGATTCATTGCCAACATGAGCATTGAACATGATGATAAAATACACGTACGGCGTACACTTTAAGTAAACCGTATACACACTCATACTACGATTATATCGACATTGAGTCCAAAATCTTCCGGTGTATAAAGTATAAAGAGTATATTATACACACAGAGTCGTAGATAGTATGGATGATCCCACCGTATAAATATTTATGTCAAGAGCAGGACGGTCCGGTCAAGTCTCAACCTAATTTCACATAATATTGTATTTAGGATCGCAACCCCTCTTTCCCGAGTTCTGAAGTTGTCCAGAAATATAAAGATATTTTATTTTATATCCTCTTCAATAATCCCCAACTTCATGCCGCATTATCTCAAATCGTATTATATAATCATTTAAGCTCGTGAAGAGCATCAGATAGAAATTGAAGAAAAACTGGGTTGTATACAATAGGATTGGTTTTGACTGATACATACATACATACATGTATTTATTTTATCTGCACGAATATCGAATCCCTTCCGACTTTTCACACAGATTGAATTTGATACGATTGAGTGACAAATTTCTTGACTCGTTCCAGTCGTTTGAAAATTGAGCTCAAAATTTAACCTGGATTTTCTCTCTAGCCGTAAGAATAGAAAATATCCACATGTATTTGTACATATTCAAACCAATAAATTGAACTTTAACTCCCAGAACTCGATTTTATGAAGAAATTTAATTTTTCTACTTTTGCAATAAAATCTATAGCAAACAGTATTTCACTCCTTATATTCTCACAGCTTGTATTATACGAAAGAATTTTTTTGCAGTTTACAACTCTCGAGATCTGGGTAGAAAATCCATCAAAAATCTCTTTTACATGTTAAAGAGACATTTGACACAACAACATCGATTAGACTAAAAAAACTTCAATTGTTAGCTGTATTGTATACGAAACCTCGCTAATCCTCAAGTTTCATTTGAATTCCAGAGCCAAGTATGTATACATATATACGTGTTTTATCCGCAAATCCCGGAATAGGGTTGCATATTCATGCATGGCAACTGGAGAAAACCGGATCGACGGCAAAACGAGCAGTTAGCTGGGCTTTAATCCCCTAAATGAATGCTGTAGAAGAGGTTTCCTCACATAAAACGGCAAAAGGATGGAGGAAACGAGGAATCTCTCAAGTTCTCCTCCGCGTTGATTCGCAGAGATTAGGAAATTGTAACGTGAGCCCGTTTCACAGACGAGCAAAGAAACGCAATAGACATTCGTATTGAGGAAGAAAAAGACATTTGAGCCAGCAAAAGGAACGTGTGAGAGACTATAGAGAGAGAAAACATTCCGAGAAAAAGGAGCTGACATACTGAACGAAACGAAGGAGCTGGAGGAAAGATGCAGAAAATTCAGACTAAGGGTTTAAATTCTACATACAACATACACCATACAATACATTCATGCCAGACCTGGCCTGGCTTATTTTGCCCTCGTCTATCGTTTCGTTTCGTCTCGTCTCGTCTCGCTTTCCCCGTGGAGTCCAAGTCCAAGTGAAACTTGAACTTCAAGCGGTACATATTGATCGGTATTTTCTCGTTTTTCCTCTTTCATGTACGATGTATGCATGTACAATGTACAAAGAAAACCTGAAGCTGTGTTGGGAATGGGAATGAGGAAGAGAATGAGAATGAGAATCCAACCAAGGAGACCAAAGGAGAAAACAACTAAAGAAAAAAAAGGAATATCGGCCTATTCTCTCCATGTAAATCTACCATTCTGTTGTTGACTACTATTCACCGTACCGCACCAAACTCCTTCATGCTCCTCTGTCTCTATACTCTCTGCAAATCTACACAACAAGGTGAAGGCCCTCAAACGGAAAAAAATATAAAGGCAAAAACATGTAAACATACACATACGTACAAACAAGGAATTTTAATACATATGCATTGCATGTGTGTCTGTATCCGCACTTTATATTTCCACATGTTACTACACATTGTACTCACTCGGTTCAATGTATGAACCTCGTGGAATTCCCTCCGCTGTATGTATGTATCTCTACGGGTTATATGTATAATGTATAGTGGTACGAATAAGGTTGCTGTGTTTGTTTGATCCGAGGATCAGCTCCCTTCATCCCCGCTCTGCCTTCTTCCTTTTTCCTTTCATTGCATTTTCTATGTATGCATTGCAACAATCACATGATGTGATTCACATCCGATCAAAAAATCCCTACAAGAAAATAGCTGGAAAATAGACCAAGACAACTAACGGAGCTCTGAAATCTAAATGTGTTCGACCCTGAACATGGAAATAAATACAACTTTACTCCCTGTTTTGCAAGGAGATAAAAAACACGGGCAAATTTAAAACATGGTCGTATCCACCCTTTTTTGTTTTTATACCGTCGCCAACTCGCCAACAACATACATTTCAGAAAACTGTAGATACTTACATATGTATTATGTAAATTCCGAAAAGCAAACAAAATAAAACAAAGCACAAAATGAGGAGACAGAAAATAAACAAAATGCTTTACCTCATTTCTCATCACCCATCGAATTCGTATTGATGGCACAGGAATGATTATTTCTCTTTTACATCCTTTCACCCTCTCTCTCTCCCGTCCTCTTTGACATTAAACTCTGTGTTGAGTTTCCAATTCCAGTAAATTGGCCACTTAATTTCCTCCTACCTCCACACATAAGTATACATATACTTATATTATACATGAAAGGCGCCTTTCATCTTACTTTTTCATCTCCATCCATCATCATCCATCTCGAGAATGAGAGAGTAACTATGCTAATCCAAGCCAGTTCATGGAAAAAGATCAAGAAATTTCCCAACTTCCCGTTTCCCCACCCTTTGATCTCTTCCCTGAATATTGAAGATCCAAGCACCCGGCTTGCCTTTCAAACAAAAACATGAGGCAAATAAGGATGTGATAATCATCATCACCATATAATAGTAATCATAGATAATAATAATAATAACAGCGATGAAAACAATAATAAACAGTTTGGATTCTTTCTATACACAAGGAAAAATGTTTATCTATGTATAGTAAATACAAATATCCGATAAGGAAAATAATAGGAGGAATAAGAAAAAGGTAAAGTTATGTAGAATGTTTTGGTATTATCATCATTCTTACATGATTATACGCTAAAAGTATCTAGTCTTCGAAGTACACAAACTTACCCGGGATACAGATAAATTTATAATAAAAAGTAAAGGTATATGCATATAAATGTATGTAGTATGTACATGTAAAACTCTAGATTGTTAGTTGCTTGATAAAAGAAGGAGCAACTCGTCAAGTCCATCTTCATCTCCATATCTGCTTTTTTTTCTTGGCGATTATCCTCCGGATGTTTGATCTTCTTCATTCTATTCAGATCCAATCAAATCCAATCCAATACCAACCCATCCTGCTTTTCCTCGTACATATTCTGCTTCTCCATCTTCGTCCTGAATTCTAATTTCCATGTTAGGTTACACTTTTATCTATACATATTTTCATTTCTCGAGGTAAGTTTCATAGAAGGGTTGAGAATATATTATTATCAACATACGCACAAAAACAGATAGGAGATGAGAAACGAATCAGAAAAAAGTGGGCGAAAATATTATCGTGTTTTTGATAGTTTTCCTTGTGAAATGAAGACGAGCAAATCGCGAATGTTGACAAAATTCGAAAATAATTGGCGTGCAGACCCAGGAGACGAAGAGAGGAGGAATAGGAAGGAAGACGGGAAGTGAGCTAGATAGAAAATAACAGCGGACATGGAAAGTTGACGCTGGAGCTCAAGATGGAGATGAAGCCATGAGTATGTACCTACACATACACGTATAAAAGGCTGAAATTGAACCTAAATGTAAATCTACAATGCATCTAAGGCTAAAGCCAAAGCTGGAAAAGAAAAAGGGAGTGAAAAAGAAGGCTAGATCCTCATTTACATTTTGTGGACGAGACAGCCCAAAGAAAAAACAAAAAAACGAGATAAAGGAGAGAAAAGTGGAGAGAGAGAGAGAGAGAATAGATACCGACTTGGAGATTGGGTGTCTAACTCGTATAGGTGGCCGTAGATTGTAGTTTTTTCCACCTTTATATGTATACTAGGGCATATTAAATGGTGTATAGGAATAAGAGCATGAAAAAATCTTGTAAAAACAATATCGATCCCCTTCGTCTTGTTTTTACTTACTTTTACATCGTCTCCTTTATCTCTTCGTCCAATTTTATTGGCCTTCCATCAACTTGGTGAGACTTCTTTGCATTTGCATTCTTCTTCTTCTTCTCGTCTTCGCCCTCGACTTGGATGTGTGTATGTGTGTGGACTTGAGTTCAGTTCAGTTCAGTCACTCGAGTTCGCTCAGTCGATCCAAATTCTGCATCAAATAGAATACCTAACTCGAGATTGTAACTTGGATCTAAAAATCCAAATAGATTGCACACATAGAGAAAAGAGAACCTTTCTTAATTCAGGTATATATGTAGATGTGTATAATATATGTAATATGTAGAGTGTAGAGTTACATTTCTTTATTTTTTTTATTCCTGGTACATATATGTACAAAGGTCTCGCACTCTCATTTCGACATGTTTGGTTTTATTATTTGATCGAAATTTTGTGTGTATCGAAAAAAAACGTCAAGAAGTCATAATAATAATAATCGTACATCATATTTATCCTTCAGACCTTTTTCTTCCCAAGCTCATGATTCTGAAAGCAGTGTTGAAACTCCTTTTCGTCTATTTCCATGTGTGTATGCATAATATTTCAACTCAGATAATGTACCGGACTGTGACATGATACATGGAATTTTGGAATGGATCCGATTTTTTGTCCATGTCGTGTACATCAGATATCAATATAAAACTGAGGAAGGGAGACGAAGTAGAGGAAAAAGAAAAATGTAAAAATTCAGAAATATACACAAATAGTCGGATATCTTTATGCATTTCCTCCGTAGCATAACTTTATCTTTGACATGGAGAGTTTTAGCTGTGACTTGGTGACGCCGTACTCGGCACGGAAGAAAAGACAAATAAAAGATACATAAGTCCATACATTGAGTGAAGAAGGAAAGGGGAAAGAACCCGAGTACTTGAAACGTGTTCTCTGGATCTACAAGGACGTGCAACCAACAAACTATGGAGAGAGACCAAAGTAAAATGTAAATGTAATAATAATATTATTATTATGCATGTATGTATAATGTATATCACAGAATCGTGTATTATTGTCATGCTGCACATGCTGTGCAAGACAAAAACTTGAATCCCGTCTTGATTCTTCACTAGGCGATGACGCAACGTCCCCAAGTCCTGTCCTGACACCAACTCGCCTTCACAATTATGATTTCGCTACGTCTTGGGAGTATAAAGAGTACATTTTATGGAAGTTTGACGGGTCAAAACTTGACTCGTAATTGCAGGTGCGAGCGAAAAATGTAAACGGTTCAATGAAGAAATAGTATTACATAATAATATAAAATATTATAATGAAAGTAAATAAATCAAGTTCACTTCAATAATTTTCTTTCATCATAATTCAAGTCATTATTATATCTTTCTTTTTTGTATATAATTTATGTATACAATAGCAGTTAGTTGTATTTTTGTAGTTTGTAATAATATGTATGTATGTATGTATTATTATTATATTCATCATCTATTTTTACTAACACAGATTTCCCTTCACCTTGTGCCTCTCATTTCCATCAAGATATATAATAATAGTATATTTTTTGTTTTGTTTTAACAATTATATAAAGTATTTTTTACTCTGAAGCGGAATAATTAATTGTATTATATGGAACATATCGGTGCACAAGGGACTTTTTTTAAAAAAAGGATAAGACTATCCTGATTAAAAAATTTCCTTGTGCATCGTAAGTCCCCTCCAACCAGAATTAAATCTTCTAGTTTTCACTGCTTCCTAACATCCCTGATCTATTCAACTGTAAGCATGGAGAAAGCAGGGTGAAAAAAGAAAATTTATTTCTGGCTGCGGAATACTTTCTGCCTCAGTTATACATAAAGTGTGTGTATAGTGTATGTATGTAAATATAGATATTCGTGTAAATGTTTGTGTTTTTAACAATAATAATAACAAAATTGATTTTATAACCAACGTTATCAACTGTTAATAATAATAACAAATTATTGTTTTTCTTAATCATAATATGTGATGTAGACTGTACAATATTTTCCTTTGTTATCCACCTTATCTTCAGCTTTTTTTCTTTTTCAATTATATAACTTGTCGATTTCATATTTCATAACATAGCTTTATTATATTATTACAATACCATCTCAGCCTATGTTATTATAGTTACTTTATATGTTGCGTGAACAGCTTATTAATATCAATTTATTCAATATGAATATAATAATTTATCGTTAAAGTTAGTGCTAAAAATCGTTTTTTCTTACTTACCTTAATCATTATCTTATTACAATTTTACGAATTATTATTATACGCAAGTACTCAAATTGTTGGCGTTTTTATATATCTTATCACTGTATTAGCATTTATGTTACAGATTTTCTACTGTTATTATTTATGGTCGTCTATCAAATTTAACAATGGGCAATGGGCATTGTATATATTCTGGTTTGTGTTCCCTAAAATTATATATTTCCGTTTCTACCCTACCATTTAATAGCACTATTAATAGTTTATTTTGTTATTGTATAGTAATTGTACGCTCATATGAAAAGACTTCATAGAGGTCTTCTTTTCCTTATTTCGTTTGGCTAGTGTTAATTTCATTATCATTATCAGTTTTAAAACTTTTTAAATATTTATTTACGTTAGTGAACTTTGTTCTTTCGGTATTTGTTTTGGCATGTTGTGTTGATTTTTTTCTTAGCTTTCTTACTAGTTGAGTGTAGTTTGCAGCAAGATAGTAATTTTTTAACAATAGTATATAACTTAGCAATATATAATTCATAATAATAATTAGTATTACACCCGCGTGCAATTTGGCTTGGCACGATACATATTTTTTAAACGTATCTTACATCAATCACTAACATGTTGTATATATTCTAGATAACCTATTTTACAAAAACTGAAAAAAATGAATTTCACATAATAATATCTTGACTTTTCCAAGTTCAATAATCTCAACACTGGGAAGTGTTAAAAAATGTTGGCGTGGGATTATCTTGTCGATTTCCATATTTTATATTTTATATCGTCGTCACTTTGAATTCCATTCAAATTTTGTCTTTTGCACACTTGATTTTATTTTTCCTTCCAACTTTTCAATTTACAAAATTTTTATACCATCCCTTCTTAAAAGAATTGTCTATGTGTAAGTACACAATACAATTAGATGACGGAGGGAAAAAAAACGTCGCCTCTAAAATTACACTATTATTTTGAGGATTCAATTGATTGTTTTCGCAAAGCGTCAAAATTTTTGCGACCTCCAAAGAAGTTAAATTTTCAATTTCAGAAGATACGTTTTTTCTCCCCTGCATTTATAGCCTCTAGCCCCATCATCCACAATGATCTCTCGAGTTAGGTCAGTCAGCTATTTGCATAAATTCAATGCTATTCTTCACAGTATAAAAGATCTAACGATAATGATTCATAATTTCATAATCAAGTTTTCATTTATGTAAGCGTTTGCAGAGAATGCCTCGAGTAAATATTAATTTGAGGGCACAAAGAAAGAGGTCGAAAGTGTACAAATGTATTTATTTATGTGTATTATTGTGCAAAATATATTATATTAAATTGCACAGAACTGCTCTCTGGAGACCAAGCACACACAAACTTAATACTGTCATTATACATTATACACACAACTGAAAACAGTGGTGGAGGGAGAGACAGAGGCCTGATTATTTGGGAAAGATGTTGTTGGTTGACTCGTGCGCTTTGAAATAAGCTTGTGTTTCCATTTTCCACCGAAACTCAAAACTCAAACTCATCAAGTCATTTACAAAACACAGTGCACAGTCAATAATACGTAGTAATACACAAAAAGTGAAAATTTGCTCAGAGACTCCCTCGCTCTCTCTCTCTCTCTCTCTCTCTCAAAATCGAAATCAAAGTCAACGTCAAAGTCAACCTGAAAATGAAAACTCTTTGGAAAATCTCGCGAGCAAATATGAAATAGAAAACAGAGTAGGAGTATTTGGACATATAAAACTATTCGAGGCGTTATATCATATATATCTAGGAGACGGAGAACACATCACGATAAAATAATGAATTCATAATTGGAATTTACCCAAACCGTCCTTCAGACTTTGAGCAGCACAGCATATGTACATTTTACATACATATATACACAAGTTAACACACACACAGAAATTATATACATACACGAATAATGGTCATAATGATGATGATGATGATGACGGTTGAACGATGAAACAACTTTTGGGCGTTTTGTTCACATATTCGTATCGTCTATACATACATAATACATATATTGTATTTCATCTTGTGCAGATTGTTGAACGACGACTTGACAGGCTGAACAGTTTTAATATAATCTAATATAAAGCACGTTGTGCACACTGCGACTTTCTTTTTCACTTTTCACATTTCACTCCCGCTGACTCTCATTTCAATTCAATACATATGTATGTATTACTTGTACATTTTGCACCATATATCAGTATAGTGATGTTGTAATCTCGAGTACATGCAATAACTCTTTTAAACTTTATAAGTGAAAACATGTATGAAACTTTCTCCGCTTCTCATTTTATAGACCAGCTGACTTTGATTTCAGTTTTGACGACGACAATTATACGGTATCAGAATCGGGAGATCTGAAGAGAAGGAGAGACCAAGTGTTGTGTAGCCATGTATATATGTATGTATGTATGTTTCATCATCAAAGTTGTGCATAAAAGTCTTGCTGCGTTGCTCCATAGGTTGGATAATGCTGACGCGGATGTTGATGCTGCTGCTGTTGTTGTTATTGATGTTCAGTTTATATATTGTACATATTTTTTGAACGACGTTATTGGTTTTGGGAGAGCCTTACCGTTTTGAGTTGAGATTCAAGGGATGCTACATGTATGTAGAATATACGCAAGGCTACCAATAATTTAAAGCTACAGGAGGGAAGAATTTGTCCTTTGCTGGAAAATTCGCACTTTTTTGAAGCTCCATGGTACGGCATTATATTTTTCCAAGAAATAAAAAAATCCATAATGGTTTCCCCATCAATTTTTCGATTCACCCACGTCGGAGTTTTAAGGTTTTAAGGTACTTTTTTGGGTAATAAAAATTTTCTTTCAACCTAAAAATTGTTGTTGCGTTACGCTCTTTATGTGTATCTATACATGTACAGTTTTGAGAACCGATCGCTTGTAAATAAAATTTATTTCTCCCGTTCCTGTGAGCATCGAACATTTGTGCGTTTTATGATGGTTTATGATAGTCGAAAATTCGATGGTATGGCGAATGATTATTTATTGTTTTTATTACAATCGACAGTGGAGAGAAACACCAAATAAAGTTGACGCCATCTTTCTTGGTATTTTCTTAAAAAACATACACACATGCATGCATGCAAATATTCTGAATTTCGAATCCCTCTTGGTTTCTTCCTCCCGAGTGAGCACAGATGAGGCGTAAAGTCGGAGAGTTTTGCATGCGTTTCATGACTATTGCTGACATGTAAGATTTTTTGATTCTGCATGTTCCTTCGACAAACTCTTTCGCTGTTTGCTGCGAGTGCCAGACGACTGTACGCAGAGAGGTGATTGAGATAAAGAATTGATGGGGAAAGACGGATCTGACGAAATGTGGTAGATTGAGTTATGGGGAAAAAAACAAAGTCACTTTTTCTTTTCCACAATTTCAGAGGTTTTTTGAAGAAATAAACAATACTTTGTGTTTACTAAGAATTGCAATGTAAATTTTTGCTGTGTACTGTGTATGTATAAAGAATTTACCCTTTTCCCAGTGTCGAATATTTATTTGGAACTCAAACAAAATTTTGCTTTTAAAGGACAGGATGTTTACGACAAATTATTGTTGTCAAAATCTCCATTTTAGTACCAAGCGCTCAATTTTCCCTGCCTTTTAAGGACGGCAAGTAAAATTTTAGTTTTTATATGATTTATCTGAGCTAAAATGTTCCAATTTTTTAGATTCAACTGTGACTGTGGATACGACACATTTTACATTTTATGAAGCATAAACCACCCTAATTTACCCATTTTGCAATAAAAAAACCATAAAAGGATTCAAATGTATCATATTGACGGTTGACGCTTTGTACATGCTCAAAACCTCTTAGCATTTTTGTATCATTTCAGCCTCTTCTCCCTAAACAGCGACACAAACTTTATTTATTTATCTGTAGATTCCTTAGATATGCTTCGTTCTGTCATCTTTTCCCCAAAATTTATTTACACTTGAAGCCATTCGACCATAAATGATAAAACGCTCGCAACTTTCCTCGCTGTTGTTTTTTGTTTGTCCAGCAAATAATAATTTGTGACTTGTAAAATGTGATTGAAAACTTGACTCTCTACATATCAAACTGAGACGGAGTCGAGAATAAATATGTAATTAGTTTGATTTTAACTTTATGCCGACTGCCGACGTTTTCTTTCCAAAGAATGAAATCAAGTGTACAAAGAAAACAAAGTTGTTCAATGGAATTCGGTCGTCTTCATTCTTTAACTTTATATTTTAACTTATAACTTATATAACAAACTTGCTAAGTTGAGCCTGAGATTCACGTACAGACATACTTTTATGGTATCTGTACCAGTATCCGTAACTATATCATAATATAATAATATTGTACACATATTGTTCATACATATTTGTATTGTATCATTATAATTTTGCGATTGATGCATGAGAGAACTTTGATCGGTGAAGATGGAACTAACAAGACTTGCTGTTACATATTCTTCTTCTGCGTCTTCTTTCTTTCCTAGATTTCTGCTTCGTCTTGTCAAACTAAGCTTTGCAATTCCGAAATGCCAATGAAGCGAACCAAAGTTTGTTTAGAACGAAAGAGGACAAGACAGAAGGAAGAAATTGAAGAAAAGAGACGGGAAGCGAGCAGAAAAGTTTTGAGTTTTCCCCTTTCTCTCCATTCGTTATTTACTTATCATTAGTTTGTCACAGAGTCGAATAGTCACAATCATAATGATAATGATAATAATAATAATAATCATATAATGCTAATGATGATTAGTTTGTATACGTGTTGACTCATTTTGGGCCTCTGCATCCCTTTCGTTTTCGTTTCCCTTGTATGGTGGAAATCTCTGGTGATTTTACATAATAATGCACATATACACAAACAGACACATTGAGTTGCATTGTATCGTATATTTACATATCGTGTGTATACAGGGGCAGAAACGACGACAGTAGCAACACAACTCGAAGCGAGTAGTATGTATGTAATAGTAATAATAATCCAGTCATTGGCATTCAGATCTTGTTTCCTTCTTGTTCCTTGTTTCTCTGTCTCTTTGCTTTAGCTTTTCCCTCTGCTTTTGCTTCTGCTTCTGATGCTGTCCTCCGTTTACGACTCGCATTCCTGTTTCTGCGCTGCGGGCTCCGCCGCCGCCGCTTGTACGGAAATCTGTACAAAATGTTGATCATGGTATGATGATGATGACGACGACGATGATGATGACACGAGGCAGACATAAATATTGTAACAATGTCCTCGAGCGAACTGGCCCGGATTTGGAGCACGAAGCACACAAAATGATAAATACGTATGTATGATGTGCAAATTTTCATTTTTTTGCATAGCATTTCTCTGTATATTTATACTGTATCTATACTGTAACAAAGTACTAGTCACAGTACCAGTCAAAATAAAAGTCCACTTCACTTGGTTGCACTTCACTGTATGTATGTATGTAGTTCATTTTAGGTCCTTTCACAAAACATTTTATGATAAACTATATAGGGGAAGTCATCTTGAGGGAGGGCTGGAGGATAAACAAACAATCACTATTTTTACAGTCATTTTTTTACTGTTATTACTGTCGACTCCGGGAGCGAATTTGATTTTTAGAGCCGACAATGTCCGAGAAACGTTTGTCGATCGGGACTCTGTCATCGTAGAGACTTGGAGCTTGCAATATAATTCCAGCCGTCCCTACCAATACCGCAAGGGTGAAGATCCACAGGAAGAGTCGATCCAACACCATCGCCACGTACTTCCAGTCTTCTCTTACCTATTAACGTAAGACACGACACATCAAACGTAAGCACATGAGTTCAAAATTTGAATTTTTTTTTTCGAATAGTGAAACAACCTTCAGAAAACGAGACGAAAAGAAAGAGCAACGAAAATTTCCTTACTTTAGTTGAGTCTTCTTGAATTCGAGTGTGTCGGGCAATGAAGCGAACGCCCGTACATGCTCTGTGTACATCCGGGACGCAATTTCTGAAAATTAAATCATTACACGCATTAATTTTTTTTACCATACAGCATTATTTCCTTTTCTCAAAAGTCAAGGTCACCAAAAACAAGGAATTTACCTTTGACAACCACCACTACCCCCGATTCCAGGGTTTTGAGGTATGAGCGGAGAAGGGAGGGGGAGCATATCGTCGGGCAGCCAACTTTCCTGCGAGCCCCCGTCGTAACTCGGATAGCCTCCGTGAACTCGACAGCCGCCGTTGCCTTCCGCCATTCTGTATGCGAGAAACATACATACGTGATGAGGAAACGCTTATGCACAAATCGCCTTGTTACATATTCACTATACATACATTATATATACACCAAAGACCTTGTTCTTGTTCATATATTTAATAGGATGGTTATTTCCGACCTCTCGATTCCCCCCTTTACAAAATTATATTGCATTACATCATAATATTATTCCTAGTGCGTATATACATACGTATAGACAATTCTTCGGCCTTTTCTACTCCTGCTTCTAGCTCTACTTCTACTCATCAATTTTCAGCCAGATTTGAAATTCACATTCTGCAAAGGAAGAATAAGACGCTGAAACGGTGGAACAGAACTTGTCGTATAATGTGTGTGTGTGTGTGTGTATGTCTATGTCTATGTTATGGCATGGGATGGTATGGTAAGGAGAGGAAAGCGAGGAGATGAGACTATTGTAATTTCTCCAGAACTTTCACCCAAGAATACGATGAGGAGGAGTAGGAGGCAGAAGAAGGAAGAATAAGAATAAGAATACGAATAGTTACACAAAGGAAGGAACATTGAAGGAGCCGGAGAAATCACGGGGAATTCACAAAGAAACAAAGTTTCCCTTTGCCTCGCCGGAGATGGAAATACTTGGAGAAAATTGGAATTGGAACAAGATTTTACTCCGCAATCTTTTCCATTCTCCGTGTACGTACGTACGTAGATATGTGTACATTGTGTGTATGTGTATAAAGTACATTTACATATGTACAGGGACGGACTTATGAAGGAGAAACTAGAAAAGTATGATACTTGGGAATTCTCCCTCATACATATTCTCAATTCTATTCTAATCGTATGTATTGTACCACGCGAGGAAGGAGTAGGAAGAGGTGGTAGACGAAGAAGAAGACGGTCTCCATTGTGTCTCTTTGTGACTCTAAGTGTGCACATTATTTATCGGAGAAAGCGCTCAATTAAATACATTTGAGTAACAATGGGACGAGACGTGCCGCGAAGCTCTACCAACCAAAGTGGAGAGTCTCAATCGAAGGCCGAATTTGAATCCTAATCTATTTTACGTGCACTTTCATCATGTATGTATGATGTATGCATTACAAAATACTTCTACAATTTTCTATATATATTATGTATCCATGTGCATGTATGCAAAGATTTGAGCTAAATTCGAAGAATCTTGGATCGAATTTGACACAATTATTACAAAGATATTAAGAAAATCTGGAGATCTGCCCTTTAAAACCTTGTACGTGTACATATTGTCCTACATATTTTATCACGGAGCTTTATCTCCGAACGGAACTAGATTTCAAATTTATTAGTCAGTTCTCGCCAAATCGTTCCTTTGTTAAAATACGTAAAGATACATATTGGAAAACAATGGGAGTGGATAAAAAAATCCTTAGTACATTATATTATTCTGTCTTATTTGAAATATGTATAAGAACACAAATCCTACGTTGGTTTTGCTTTGTTTGTTTTCAAGAAAAATGTGTATTAAATTGAATGGAGCATACCTGCGGATGCCGAAGGCTTCGAGCGGTGACTGGGACCTGGGAGGGAGGTCATTTGGGGATTCGTCGGGCCAGAAGCTGTCCGTGTGAAAAGTGGTTGTGTTATTATCGGAACGAAAGCGAACGTCCATCAGCACGCTCTCCTTCCATTTGTTTCTACATGGAGAGAATGGTAAAATGGTAAAAATACTTACATTACATACTACATACATTAGGGTGCTTCAACCCTCCCAAACGATAAAATCCTTACAAAGCATCATCTAGAAAGTTACTTCTGGCTGAG